>JAKUCM010002254.1:0-57345 GCA_023374145.1 Lepidium sativum | reverse complement strand
AATTGTGGGTGCACTTATTCACTATTGGAGGATTCCTCGTCTACAGTCGTTCAATTTGTTTTGTGGAGACACTACTCTTCCAAGTTAAGAACTATAATTATCAAGTTTAGTTTATTTTTTCCTCTCTAAATTGTGTATGGCCTTCGTATCTTATATCTCTCCCTCTTCTGGGATACCTCTCCAATAATTTTTTTCGCCGACTCTCTATAATTTCCTCTTCGATTGTAGCTTTCAAAGAATTTATTTTCCGCCAACTAAGTATCTTATATCTTTGTTTCGTTTTATTAATAAAACATAATTATGAGAAAGAAAAATCTCCTAAAATTTGAGGAAAGTCATTTGAAAACTTTTGACTAGATAAAAATGATTAGGAATTCACGTTTGAGGAAAATCGATCACTGATTTGAACCAACAAAGCGTCTTCTCCTCAATTAGAAATCACTAAATCAAGACCACTTGGTTATGTATAGTTTTTTTCTTTTTCTTTTCTTTTTTTGTAATGCATAGCTTCTTCTAATACAATGCTAAATATTTCAATCCATGAAACTTAAATGCTTATATTATGACAAATTTATACTACGGCTGGACATAAAAATAGAACCGAATAACCAAATCAAACTAAAAATTTGAATTCAGTTCCGGTTCGTTTCCCAAAAATTAATCGATCGGTTCCATAATTTAAGTAACTTCGGTATTTGGTTCGGTCCGGTTCCTAACCAAGAACCGAAGGTAGAATCCGAACTAATTCATTAATTACCTTTTATTACTTCTAAGACTAGTTGGACATAAAAACTAAAACTGAAAAACTGAACCAAATATAAAAAAAAATTTGGTACCGGTTTGGTTTTGTATACACTCTTTTGTAATAAAATAGTTATTTTAAGTGTTTTTGGCTGTTTTGTTTAAAAGTAATCATTTGGAACCGAAACCATTTTGGTTCTTCTTTGGTTCTAATTCAAAGTATCTATTTGGAAGCATAATGAGTATAACTGAAACGAACTGAACCGAAGAACTATATGCCTAACCCTAATTTATACCATTTAAATTCGACATATTCATTATGATCATCCATGGAGAAATAGAAATATGTACAAACAATAATGATATGACTAAAAAATAAAAAATAATAGTGGTGCCAAGTCTACTACCATATTTTTACCACAGCGATGAATGGTTACAAAGAATGTGATACACGTTGAACCACATTCAAGTTTGAAAAACTGAAACCCTGATTCTCCAAAGAATAGAAGTTATGATTTATATTTAGTAAATGCTAATTAAAAAAATTAAAGGTGTGGTTCTCAACAATGGAAGGTGTTTATTGGGCTTCGTAAAGATGAACATTGAGAACCTACCAATATTAATTAATTTATCTATAAAATATTTTAATTTTTTTTTAAGAAACTCACCTTAAGAACCTATTATTAATCACACTTCCAAATTCAAAACAAAAATACATCTCTTAACTCTATTTTTTTCAAATATAATCATTTTTTAATATTTAGAGCTCTTAATAAAAGCTTATCAATAATCATGCTCTAAGATATGTGTGTGAGTGAATGTCAAGTAATGGTGAATTGCAGCTGTATTCCTTTTTTGAGGATATTTAGTACTTATGGTGTTTTGCAGCTGGATTCCTATTTTAAGGCGGAATTTAGACTCTCATTATTGTTTTGTCTTAATTATTACTTTAATCCAAAACTTAAGTACGCTTCTTTTGTCCGAACAAGACCAAAAGTGTTCCTTTGACCATTCCTAATGTCGGCGTGAGAATAATTTGACTTCTTTCACCTATGGGCTTAAGTTGGCCCATCAGCATTACTTTCCTGTTATTGAGGTTTTATAGGCCCATGAAGTTTTGGCCCATTTACGACGTCCGTACAACACTCGTTGTTCTGACGTCAGGTTGATTTTCCCGGCGAATTTCTACAAGTTTGTTCTATCGGTGGTGGTTTCGGACGTATTTTTGCGCAATGAAGGCTGAGTCAAGCAACGAGTCTTTCAGAATCGGACAGCGAGTCCACTCGCTCAATGATCCGCGTCGGATAGGCACTGTGAAGTATGTCGGAGGTGTGGATAGGTACTCCGGCACTTGGATCGGCGTTGATTGGGATCAAGATGGCGATGGCAAGCACGACGGTTCCGTCAATGGCGTTTTCTACTTTAATGGCCGTTCCCAGAGCTCTGCTTCTTTTGTTCGCTCCCAGAATCTTAGTCGTGTTATCACGCTGCTTCAAGCTTTGGAGCTCAGATACCGAACAACTTCAACTAAGGACGAAGAAGGTCTGCATTTGCTTTATTCTCTTCTCTAATGTTCAAGTATTATTCAATACACATTTGATTGGTTAGGATAGGTTTCTTGGTGAATGTTATATTTAGCTTCCATTTCTGCAATTAGGGATTTGGTAGAGATCATTGTGGGTTTTTGAATTTGGTGTTGGTTTTGAAATAATGTATCTTCTTCTTCTTTTTCCGGTTAGATGAAATGTATGTTCTCTCAGCGGGGAACAAACGTGTTTCGATTCAGCTTTTAGGAGGGGATAAGATCCAGGATAAATTAAGTCGCTTTGAGGAGCTCACGAGTGCTTCTCTTTCTTATCTTGGTGTTAGCTCTCTTGGAGTTTCATCTGACTTGGGTTCAATTCTCCCAAGTAAGTTTTAACTAATCTACTTTCGGCTCTGGCCTCCCTGCCATCCTGAAAGCACTCGCGTGAGCATAGTTTAATGCTACTTGTTTCATTTGCTTTCTCTGTTCCAGATTTGAAGCTGCTGGACTTAACAGGAAACTTGATATCTGACTGGGAGGTATTAGTTGTTACTGCTTGGCTGTTCTGTACCATATGCAGTCTACGTTATATCTACCCTCAACCAAAAGGTTTTCATAGATTTGTAGTTAATGATTATCCTAATGTTTTTGGCTTCCAGGAAGTTGGTGCACTTTTTAAACAGTTACCAGCACTTACTACCCTTAATTTGTCTTGCAATTCTTTGTCAAATAATGTCACCTCTCTGCCATTGTTGAAAAATATCCGTGTTTTGGTTCTGAATAATAGTGGGATGAGCTGGACTCAGGTGATATTTGACTCTCTACCCTGACCTCTTACTTTTGCTCATGAACTAATCGAGCACCATCACAGTTTTTTTAACCTTTATCTCTCTTGCTATCATGTTGCTGGTTGAAACTTTTAGGCTCTCGTTACCTGAAATTGAGGAGCTGCATCTGATGGGGAACATGATATCTGCCGTAAAAGTAATGTTTCATTCTATAGTTCCGATGCTTACTCAGTTACTCCAAGTAAGATATAGTATGGGAATATAGTCTGGGCATACTTGGAAACAGTTTTGTTTCTTTGAAGATGTACTTGAGTTACTCTCTTTCCATCACTTTTCTTGGGGTTTTAACGTGTAAATCTTGAATTCCTCTTTTCATGGCCCCTTTTTTTTACCCATTCTGGTTGCTTCTTGTAGTCGACATCATCCTCAGATGATCAAGCATCTAATTCTCTGCGACTTCTGAACTTGGATGATAATTGTATCTCCGAATGGAGTGAAGTTTTAAAGCTATCTCAACTTCCACGGTCAGTAATAAATTTTTTCCTTATACTTAGTTGATGGACCAATAAGCATTGCACTGCGGATAGTTGTTATATATTGATCATAAATTTTGTTTCTTAGCTTGGAGCAGCTTTACCTGAACAAAAATAAGTTGTCACGTATCTTTCACCCTGTAAGCGGCAATGAGTCACTGTTGAAAAGCAATGACCCATTTCCAAGTCTGCGTTGTCTTCTTCTAGGTAAAATCTTTAAGTGTAGTGCCTCCTTTTTTGAAGTTTGGCTTAACCCACCTATTGTATTTTTCAGGAGCTAACAACATTGATAATCTGGCCTCAATAGACGCACTGAATGTGTTTCCTATGCTGGTGGTATTGATCTTTTGTTCTGTGATACTTTAATAGATCAGTAATGATCCTTATTATAAAGGCATAAGCATTATGTAACCACTGGCATTGTCGCTGTTTCCTGAAATTCTTTGATGATTATGAAAGCTTGGTACACCATTAAAGATCATGTACTTTTAACCAAACCTTCCTCTTCAAGTTATAGGACATCAGGCTTTCAGAGAACCCCATTACCGATCCTGCAAGAGGAGGTGTCCCAAGATTTGTTCTCATTGCAAGGTTGACGAAAGTACAAGTGTTGAATGGGAGTGAGGTTAGACAAGTGCCTCAATAATTGTTTAACATGTCATCTTTCATTGTTTAGTAAAATTTGAATTTATCGGAACTTTTTTCAGGTCAGAGATCGTGAGAAGAAGGATTCTGAGATTCGGTAAGTCGTCAATCTTGGTTGTTTGATTTCAGTGGCAATACTATCCTTATTATATATTGAATGATCGCAGGTATGTACGAATGGTGATGTCAAAGTTAAATGAAAATTCTAAGGAGACTGAGCTGCTCCACCCTCGGTAATTGACAAAACTAAAGATCCTTTTTTTCATCCAATGTTTGTGAGCAGAATAGCAAAGGATTTGGTTTCCGAATCTACTTTTCTTCTTTCTGTGCAAATTCTGCCAGAAGAAGTCATTTAAGAAGCTCGCCGTATTTGTAATGTTGCAGGTTTGATGAACTCAAGAAGCTCCATGGAATTGAGGATGAAAGAGAATCCACTGAGAACAGCGGCCCTAAGAACATAGCATCTGGACTAATGTGTATGACTCTTAAAGCGTTTCTTATGTATAGTTCATCAATTGTATAGAAGCTCTGCTTTCATAACGCTATGACATGTGCAGCCATTACTCTCCAATGCGTTGGTCCATCAATGGGTGAAAAGCCTCAGTTGACAAAGAAGTTACCGGGCAGTCTCACGGTTGTTACTTTATTTATATTTATTGAGAAACTAAAATCTAAAATTGGGAAAGCGCACCACGTTTTTAAATCTTCCGATTGGTGTTTGTGACAGGTTGGTAAGCTAAATTTTTTATGTGAGAACTTTTTCAAGCTCAAGTCTATCAAGGCAAGATTACTTCTGCAGCAGGAGGTATGTTAGTCATTGTTAACAATCTAAAAGCGGAAAGAAACGTTGTGAGTTGTGAGTTGTGACTGTACGAGTATATGTATCGCAATAATGTTCTTATATGTATGAAACAATCCTATATTTCCATGGCAGGGTTCACCTTTTCCTACGGAATTCGATGACGAGACAGCAACATTACTGGACGTTGGTATCTGTGACGGTTCTACACTTCTTGTTGACGTAAGGAGTTAAGGCCATTACGACTCACACACTCTTGAGAGTTGAACTCTAGTTTTTGGTTCGTGACTATGAAAGTTTAGAGTTGTCCATCTTTTGCAAGTGACTTTAATTCCCGGTCAAAAACCATTGTATTTCATCGATACCATTAAGCAAAACAAAGTAGTATATTAAAATTGAGAAGATATACCATTCTATTACTAGAGCTCAATGATCTTGGTTCGTTTTTTGTTACATTCTTCATCCAAAGAGTTCTCGTCGTCAGTGTCGCTATCACTTTCATCGTCACTGGAGTCTTCACTTCCAACGGCCAGACCAACGCCGGAGATAGCTGCTTCAGCCGCAGAGACTGCCTCAGGTGTGTTGAGATCAGCGACACCAAGCATCAAGTCCATTTCAATAACTTGTGACTCGTTTCCTGTTAATGCTTCGATATCAAAAGCATCTGAATTTCCTTCTGCTTCTTCCTCCAACCGTTTGTTAGCTTCCGCCATGACCCCCAGAAAGCCTTTTACTTTGTCAAGAAATTGGCTTTTCGGAACTGGAACAATCGTGGGCTTCGATGGAGCCTCCCTCTTCTTCTTCTGCTGTTTCTCTGTACCGACCAAAAGTGTCGAATTCATAGCAGAGGATAAAGATGGATTTTTGTGTTCCAGTTCCAGAAGATCTTTGCAGGTTGATTTTCCTTCCATGGTTTTCCTCCGGCAAAAATCTGGGAGTTTCAAATCTTTGCGAGACTGGTTAGGATTTGTCCTAGCAAATAGTTTGCGTTGGTAAAGCTTCAGGTCGCCTGTGAAAATCGCGGCTATGGCTTTAGGGTTTCGATAGTCACAAGATATTCAGACTTGCAATATATAGTTGGGTGATTTGCTAGATTAGAGCGAAATCAAGAATTAATTATTGAAATAGAGCAAATGTTTGAAATTAGTAGAATAGTTTTTTAAATTTATTATATACCATTTTCTTTTGTAATGAGGAAAAAAACGTTATTACGAAAATGTCATTAATGAAATCTGCCACGTAAGCAATCATCTCGATCATATGGACAAAGTGCAGTATGGTAGAGTTATAGTTCCAGCGCAGTAGAGTTAAAGTATGCTTAGTAGAGTTGACATTAGTGAAATTTCGTGTGTAGTAGAGTTAGATTTCCAGCGTGATAGAGGTGAAGTGTGCTTGGTAGAGTTAGATTTCCAGCATAATTGAGTTGTCGTTTGTGCTCTAATCAACTCTATCACATGGACAAAGTGCAGTATGGTAGAGTTAGAGTTCTAGCGCAGTAGAGTTAAAGTATGCTTAGTAGAGTTGACATTAATGAAATTTCGTGTGTAGTAGAGTTAGATTTCCAGCGTGATAGAGGTGAAGTGTGCTTGGTAGAATTAGATTTCCAGCATAATAGAGTTGTTGTTTGTGCTCTAATCAACTCTACTACACGGACATAGTGCAGTATGGTAGAGTTAGTTTTGGAAACTTAGCCTACTTTCGTAGTAGAGCTTAAATTACGTATTTTCCCCTCAGTTATTACCTCATCTGCCGCGCATCCAACTTGACTGAAACTTCTCATTTAGTCAACTTGACTGAGAAGACGTGTTCTTGCAAGAGGTATGATGTCGAAAAAATTCCTTGTGTCCATGCCATTGTCGTTGCTGAGGCTTGTAGAAGGCCGACGATCAAACTTACACATCCATACTATCACACGACCTACCTGTACAACGCATACTCTGGTAGTATCTTTCCAAGAGATGCTGCACTTCCCGTTCCGTTGGAAGTGAGTCGTAAGCTGTGTAATCCACCACACGTACGTCAACAACCAGGGAAGCCGAAGAAATCGCGGATAAAGAGCTTGTTCGAGTGTTCTCAGCCCGAAAAACGTCCAAGAAAAGTTTCAACTTGTTCTAAATGTAAGAAACTTGGTCACAATGTCCGGACATGTAGTCAAAGCATTCATTCTTGAATAGAAGAGTTAACACTATGCTTGGTAGAGGTAGATGCGTTATGTGATAGAGTTAGTCCTCTGTTTGGTCGAGTTAGTCCTCTGTTTGGTTGAGTTAGTCCTCTGTTTGTTCGAGTTGGATCACCTGTATGGTCGAGTTGGATCACCTGTATGGTAGAGTTAGTCCTCTGTATGGTCGAGTTGGATCAACTGTATGATATAGTTAGTCCTCTGTTTGGTCGAGTTGGATAACCTGTATGGTAGAGTTAGTCCTCTATTTGGTCGAGTTGGATAACCTGTATGGTAGAGTTAGTCCTTTGTTTGGTCGAGTTGGATAACCTGTTTGGTAGAGTTAGTCCTCTGTTGGTCGAGTTGGATTACCTGTTTGGTCGAGTTAGTCCTCTGTTTGGTCGAGTTATTCCTCTCTTTGGTCGAGTTAACAATACGCTAATGGTTGAAAGGGAAATTACATTAACTATGCAAGACAAAAACGAGTACATAAACGAAAGAAATCGAAAACGAGTACATAAATGAAAAGAGTACAATAACGAAAACGAGTACAAAAGCGAAAAGGAAATTACATTCAACAACTAAAGGTTGGGAAAAATCTTTCTGAATTGGTAGAACCAAGTGCATACTTCACAAGCTTCGGCCATTGGTTGATCAATGTCTTCGGCATCGAATCCTTGAAATAAATGGAGAATCTCCAGGAATTCACCATTGCAAGAACATCCTTCTCGACCATATATTTTTTCGAGAAGTAGTATTTGTTGCTCTCCTCGCCAACTGAGCGATGCTGGGTAACGAAATATTATGTTCTGGAGGTGGTCTACGTATTCCAATGTTTTTATAACTGTGTCCTGCAGTAGACGTCTTAGAACTTCATACCCTCCTGTCTTCTGTCTGTTCCTAAACAGACTAGCACAAATCCATACAGCAGTGTGGCTTCTTCAGAGTCACCATTGGATGCTCTTTGCAGCAGTTCCAAACCACCATCACGATTCCCATTGACAAAGAACTCTGCCATACCACATCGGTATGTAGCTTCCATATTACCGGCATTGCATAGTCTAGTGAGAAAATTGTTCAAAAGAGACTTACTTCTCAGAGGGCCATAGAATGGAACATAACGTATATCTATATTCATTAGAACCTCATTCTCATCGCAAAGCTCTTTAAATTCCTTCGACACGAGCTTGATACTGTAAATCTCATCAAGTCCTTCTGCTCCACATCGAGCTACGATGTTCGTCAAAGCACTGTTTGGTAAGTCCATGATATGTGCCTTGCGAACAACGTTGCTTTTTTTTTGGTGAATCCATCTTTGTTTGGAGTTCTTGAAATGCTTTTGAAAGCTTTTGAAAGATTGAAAGGTGAAGATGGAACATTTTGGTCAAGGAGAAGATGGATAGTTTAGAAGAAGTTATTAACGATTGGAAGGTTATTTATAACGATTTGACTCTTCAGTTTCCCTTCCCTTTAGAGTCTAATCGTTATTATGATTACATCTCGGAGATCGTGTCCAATAAACTTGATTTAACTTCCACGGCTAGTAGAAGTTGTAAACTGTTTAAATGTAGTTAATACGTAGAGCGTGTCCATGTCTGTCATCCACTTAGTGGCACCGAACGTGGGTGTAGTTAGTTGTTAGTTAGATCACGTATAGATCACGAATTACTTGTCAATAACCAACTAATAGAGTTAGAATTATACAAATATATACTGAAATACTCTAGGACTATACAATATACACGAGTGTAGGACTATACACAGACTAAACAAAATTACCAATCAAGCTGGAAATCTTTGGTGGCTCTGATTAGCAGGTTCTTATCACACTCGCGTGCATATGCTGGATCACTTACAGCAATTTCCGATTCTATGGGAAGTTCGTCTTTGAAATCAATGGCGTATTTCAGCCGAGTGAAGTTGACGTACTCGTCGGACAGACCTTCAAAGTTGCATCCGATGGCCAGACAGTCGATCATCTTCACAACCCATACGCCACAGTCGCCAGACCACTTATTACGTGGTACGCCCTTAGTCACACGCACAATCTTATATTTCGCCGCGCTAATATGTGGTTGCATCTCCTTGGGTGAAAACTCCTTGATCATCTTCAGAATCATCACGACATATGGTGTAAAAAATGAGAACCATGAGAATAGACTCTATTACAAATGTAAATGTAACTCTACCAAACCGCAGAATAACTCTACCAACGCGCAGATTAACTCTACCAACCCCCAGACCAACTCGACCAAACAGGTGATCCAACTCGACCTAACAGAGGACTAACTCTACCATACAGAGGACTAACTCTACCATTCATGTTATCCAACTCGACCTAACAGAGGACTAACTCTAGCATACAGAGGACTAACTCTACCATTCAGGTAATCCAACTCGACCAAACAGGTGATCTAACTCTACCATACAGAGGACAAACTCTACCATACAGGTTATCTAACTCGACCTAATAGAGGACTAACTCTACCATACAGAGGACTAAATCTACCATTCAGGTTATCCAACTCGACCTAACAAATGACTAACTCTACTATACTGAATTTGAGTAACTTACATGCATGACTCTACCATTGCACCAGGGGAATCGAAAAGGTGAATCTTTCTTTCGTTGAGATTAACTTCGAGGGCCACCCAGTGGATGTTTTGGAAATTATGAGGGATGTAGATGGTGTCCACGTTTCACATCCACTGCTTCCTAATGGCATTGAATGTGGGTGCAGTGCCGTCGAATACATCTTTAAACCCACTAGGCCACACAAAAGTATCATCCTTTCCCAAGTAATCCCTTTCGAACGTGTAGCACCAAAAACCACAAAATAGTGGTTCTATGAAAGCTAGCCGATTACTCCTGTATGGGCTTGGAGTTTGCAAGGATCTTTGCCGAAAGAGATTCATCCCGCAGCCAATATGCTGTAAAACCTTTATTTTATTAGTGCTCTAATCTCACTCTACTAAACAAAAATTACATCATAAGACACTTTAACTTACACAATCGTGAAGCCAGCCATATCGAGGGACATGCCACTTCTCTTTTGGGCATATCAAGCGGAGGAAGAAATCTGCATTTGGACTGTGTTTCCCGTCGCCAGGGAGTTCCAATTGATGCTTCACATAGTCGCGTAGCTGAAGTACTTTTAATTTTGAAATCGGACCAAAAGGATCATAGACACTCCGAGAATGAATAACATTCTTATGAATCCGCTTGACAATAGAACAACCTTGGAAAGGGGATACCTGTAAAAAGAAGGGACTAAACAGATGATAAACTATACTAAACAGATGATTAACTCTACCATACATGTGATCCAACTCGACCATACAGGTTATCCAACTAGACCTAACAGAGGACTAACTCTACCATACAGAGGACTAACTCTACCATTCAGGTAATCCAACTCGACCAAACAGGTGATCTAACTCTACCATACAGAGGACAAACTCTACCATACAGGTTATCTAACTCGACCTAATAGAGGACTAACTCTACTATACAGAGGACTAAATCTACCATTCAGGTTATCCAACTCGACCTAACAAATGACTAACTCTACTATACTGAATTTGAGTAACTTACATGCATGACTCTACCATTGCACCAGGGGAATCGAAAAGGTGAATCTTTCTTTCGTTGAGATTAACTTCGAGGGCCACCCAGTGGATGTTTTGGAAATTATGAGGGATGTAGATGGTGTCCACGTTTCACATCCACTGCTTCCTAATGGCATTGAATGTGGGTGCAGTGCCGTCGAATACATCTTTAAACCCACTAGGCCACACAAAAGTATCATCCTTTCCCAAGTAATCCCTTTCGAACGTGTAGCACCAAAAACCACAAAATAGTGGTTCTATGAAAGCTAGCCGATTACTCCTGTATGGGCTTGGAGTTTGCAAGGATCTTTGCCGAAAGAGATTCATCCCGCAGCCAATATGCTGTAAAACCTTTATTTTATTAGTGCTCTAATCTCACTCTACTAAACAAAAATTACATCATAAGACACTTTAACTTACACAATCGTGAAGCCAGCCATATCGAGGGACATGCCACTTCTATTTTGGGCATATCAAGCGGAGGAAGAAATCTGCATTTGGACTGTGTTTCCCGTCGCCAGGGAGTTCCAATTGATGCTTCACATAGTCGCGTAACTGAAGTACTTTTAATTTTGAAATCGGACCAAAAGGATCATAGACACTCCGAGAATGAATAACATTCTTATGAATCCGCTTGACAATAGAACAACCTTGGAAAGGGGATACCTGTAAAAAGAAGGGACTAAACAGATGATAAACTATACTAAACAGATGATTAACTCTACCATACATGTGATCCAACTCGACCATACAGGTTATCCAACTAGACCTAACAGAGGACTAACTCTACTATACAGGTGATCCAACTCGACCAAACAGGTGATCTAACTCTACCATACAGAGGACTAACTCTACCATACAGAGGACTAACTCTACTATACAGGTGATCCAACTCGACCAAACAGGTGATCTAACTCTACTATACAGGTGATCCAACTCGACCAAACAGGTGATCTTACTCTACCATACAGAGGACTAACTCTACCATACAGAGGACTAACTCCACTATACAGGTGATCAACCTCGAACAAACAGGTGATCTAACTCTACAATACATGTGATCTAACTCTACTACAGTTGAATATGAACAACACCTGGTTCTTAGCGAGGACTCGTGCCCGAGTCTCTTTCGGTAACACGTCTTCCATAAAGATTAACTCCTCCCGTGTTTGTTTACCCTTTTCAGGAGTATCCACCAGGTTTATGATGCCAATAAGTGACATCCCTGGCTTAATTTTTTTCACATAGTAAGGTAGTTCTTCTTTTGACGGTTCTTCCGGATTCCTAACAACTCTTGATAACGGGCTCAAAGGGTCAGATGTCTCCTGACTCTGGATAACCAAGTTATTCTACAAAAAATATGAAAATGTCAACTCTATTTAACAGAACTATCAACTCTACGAGTAAGATTTATTTTTAACGGGATTACCTGGTCCGGTGGGATGGTATGTTTAGTGCTGGCTGGGGACACTTGTGTGTCCTCGAGGTGAGCATCCACATTTGTTGGTTTAATACCTGAACCTGCACTTGGTATTTTCCCCGAATCCGATTCCACAAGGGTAGGTTGTTTCCAAGGAGGTGTCTACGAAGAGCAACTCAATATGTTAGATTCACATATGGTAGAGTTGGTAATAGTGGTACAGTTCGTTTTATTGGTTTGGAAGAGCTATTTTGAACACAATAATTGTTTTGTAGAGTTTAATATAACTCGACCAAACCATATAATTGTTCGTTTTATGTGTATGTTCGTACAAAGATGTATGTAATGTTTGTTGTTTGTTGATACATAATCAATCAAAGTAAGTCTCATTCAAAATAGAACCCTACGTACCGAATTAAGTTCCTTATTATTAGGGGAGTCGGGAGTACAGGTTGTATCGCCTTCTACATCATCTTCGCGATTAACATCTTCAGGATGTAGGCTCCCTTCGCGATTAACATCTTCAGGAGTTTGATGTCATGCACTTGTCTGACCTCCACCCTCATCTGCCAAGCTATAAACTGGGGGTTGCGCTCTGCTATCTTCTAGCCTAAGAATCCTCTCAATCATGGCTGTATTGTCTGAGGTGCTACGCTCAAGCCTATTCACGCGCTCAGTAAGCATTATGGTCTCTGCCTTGGTATCGAGCCTACTCTCCTCAAGACGATATATACGTTCAGCAAACACGTTCTGATCGTGTCTCATCCCTTCGAAGGCTCTGGTCAGACCTCTAAGAGTGTCAAGCAACACACTAGACTCCTCTGCCTTCTGCTTTTTCTTTTTAACGACTCTCACCACATTCTGCATGGTGGTGGAGTCATCCATCCTAATATGAATTCTCTTCTTCTCTTTTTTCTTGTGTTTTTTCACTTCTTTTTTGTGTTTTTTCTCTAATTTATTGTGTTCTTTCTCTACTTTATTATGTTTATTCTCTACTGTATTGTGTTTTCTCTTCTTTATTGTGTTGTTTCTCTTTCACTTTCTCCACCTGAACTTTTGAACTAACACTACGCTTGCTCATCCTCTCCTCGACATAAGCATCCGCCTTCCTCTTATTACTTTTGTCCTAAGCGGATTCATCTAGGCTGGAGGTAAGTATGTCTCCAAGCATGGTGTCAACTTTGTGGTCTGCAATATCGTTTGGCCATAGAGGCATTATCTCCAGAGGCTGTGTAGTCAGCTGCTTAAGACGTACCTGGTAGACGAGAAGATGCAATTTATTATTGAACTCTACCACTCTACATATTACTCTACGGATAACTCTAATACACGTAAATAAACTCTACTATACTTATAAAATTGAACTGTACTATACTTGAAATCAACTCCACATTACTTGAAATTGAACTCTACCATGTATGTATAGTGGAGTAAATGATCTCTACTACAAAAGGAATTTACCTTTCCATTATTATTTGCTAGCTCAACATTCACCAAGTCCTCGAGGTCAATGGTTTGTGTTTTGATGGGTCTCCATCGTAGAATGGGGACGTCACCTGCTCTTTGCTCCCCAAATATTTCTGCGACTATGGGGATTGACTCAAATGCCCATATCAGAAGTGCGTGCACAAACCCGTGTATTGTGTAATTACTGCCCGTTTTGCATCCTGCCACTTTGATCGATTTTTATCAGTTCTAGAAACGCCACTCTTCCCCATGGATGCTTCTCGAACATCTCAAAATCTGCAACCAACTTCGCAGCACTAAAAGGGAGCCTACTATTTGTGTGGCAACCAAAAACTCCTACATTCAAAACCACTAGCAAGCCCACCATCTTCCTCTTCTCGAAAAACCACCCTCTACATCTTCCCAATATTTCTTTCAACTATACCCATTTTGGTCCTTCACCAACCCCTAAGCCAATATCTTCCCAAAGTTCTCTGTGCGCTTCATCTGCCCCATTAGAAGCCTTCTTGAAGTTACCGCAATTAAGCTGCGTTATTTCAGCAAACTCGTGCAGAGAAAACCTTATAGGACGAGCTCCAAACAACACCCAAATCTCATACATCTTCTTAGTCACTGGTTGATTCATAAACATGTACTGTATATGCCTACCTGTAAAGTTGAAGTCGGAATCTGCTAGTTTCAGAAAAACCCCTACGCAAGAGTTCTCTTTGATGTCTACGTATGCATCCTCACCAATACCCTTGATCATATTACTGAGTATTTTAGATTGCAGAAATGGTTGATGCTTCGATTCTTCATCACCTGTACACCGTGTGTGAGAAATTTATTTGGGTACCTATTGTCTGCCATATCTAAAGATGAAAGAAAACAAACGATAAGCATTATAAAACTCAACTCAACCAAACTACAACGCAACAATACATTCTTACAACCTAACTCTATTACACTACAAACCAACTCTACCTCTCTTAAATCTAACTCTATCACACGTCAGACTAACTCGACTACACTACAACCTAACTCTACTACACTATAATCCAACTATACCCCCTACGACCTAACTTTACCCAACATCATACTAACTGTATTATACGTATCATATCGCTTCTTCACCCTTACACTCACCACTAATTACGAATTATATCACATTGGTTCAGACTGGGGAAGAAATCTACTAGACATAGAATAAGTTAGTGAAGAACAAAAACCCAAATGTCGCAAAATTGAAAAATCGAAATCTCGCAAAATCGAGAAACCCAATGTCTACGTCATACCTAAACCCAAATGCCCTTACGAAAAAGAAGAAAAAGCAGAAGAGGAGCAGAGGATAAAGAAAAGAAGAAACTTACCTACAATGAAGACGACGAGTACGAAGAACAAGATGAAGAAGAAGACAACGAGTATGAAATACAACGAAGAACACGTTGAGTAAGACGAGGAAGAAACAAAATCAAGAGAAGTTAACGACGACGATTTACACTATAAGTTTCTTTCTTTTTCGGGTATGAAACTAACCTGAGAAGAAGAAGAAAATAGAAGAAGACATCAATTTTTTGTTTCAAGGGTGTAACCGTAATTACACCCTTGACGCTTTCTTTTTTTTTTGACAAAAACTATTCTAGTAATTACACTATAATTTTGCTCTATTTGAGCAATTCTTTCTATATAGTTTCCATTTATGTATTTATAATAATATTAATTTGTCGGTTAAAAAAATAATAATTCTATTTACACATAAATTGAACTAAACTTGCCGTTGACAAAAAAAAAATGAACTAAACTGATGGAAAAGAAAAAAAAATTACTTTTTTTTAACAACAATAAAAATACAGCAAAAAGACAACCAAATTACAAACCAGACACTCATGTCCGGTTTGGTCAGAGTATCAGCTTTATAATTTAGCCGTTTGGGAGAAAAAAATGTTTTGATCGGATAAAAAAAAGACATTTAACTTTTTTTATGATTTTTACTTGAAAAAATTGTTAAATAAATTCGAGCTTTAAAATTTTAAAATACTAATTATTGGGTTTTATGAAAACAAACATATACTTTTAGTTAATTTTATTTTGTGTTTTGAAATTTGTATGGACTCGACCAAATTAGATACATCCCTAAATCATTAAACAGAAGAATTAAACGCATTTAAATTGTGGTGAAAGCTTCGGTCATATATGTGTTTTAGCTATCTGATTATTTTGAATTCTATGTTTTAATTGTGATATATAATTTAGATAATTATTGTTTAGTATCAGATTTAGCTACCTTGTTAAGATAATTAGTGTTTAGTATTAGAATTTGGTTAAGATAGTTAATTTTTAAGATCTTTGGTTAAGATAGTTCATTTTTAATATCACATATGAGTTAAGATAGTTAATTTCGAAGATCACATATGGGTTAAGATAGTTAATTTTTAAAATCACAAAGCTCACAAGAAATATCACCACAAAGCTAATAAGGTATTAGGCATTCCACCACAAAGTTCACAAGGCTTTCCACATGGATCAAATTGGATTTCATGGTTTCAATATCTAGTTAAAATGGTGTTTTCTTAGTCTTTTGATGTTGTTTCAGCTTGGGTAATGTTATTATTGTGCTGTTGCTATAGAAATGTTAGTATTTTGTGCTCAACTTTTGTTAGGGAATGAATATAAAGAAACAATGTAGTCTCGTTTAATTTTGTTCCTTAAATTGAAAATATTTTGGCTTCTTCTCTTTGACATCTACATTACAGTTTCACTGCAAAAATAAGATACATATAGGAATTCACAAGATAAAAGATGTCATTTAAACTAGTAACAAATTACAAACTAGAATAGAAACATAAACTACAAACAAAGATGAATTTGGAAAATAGTGACATTAAATAGAACACAAACTACAAACTAGTAATAAGATACATTATTTTCCTTTCCTTTGCCAAAAATTTGGTAAATGATGACAATAACTAGAACACAAACCCACACAAAGATGAATTTGGTCATTAGTTTCAACTTCCTGATTTTTTTTGTTCCCCATCACATCGTCTTTCAAGTCTTCGATTACAACGTTTAACTCTTCAATATCAAATTTGGCATGATTAATGTCACTTCAATTGCTCATACATTTAATAAAGCATCTTGAACTTTCTCATATATAGCATCCTCAACCCATTTAAACAAGTTGTCATATCGCATAAACAATTTTTCCAGACTGAAAAAACAAGTAAAAAACTCAACTTACATTTTTTTTTGCTTCCACAATGGAAGAATGGACCAATACTTATTTACATAGAATTCAAACTCATTGGAAAAGAGACAGGAGATGAAAACAAAAGAAATTTAGAATTCATAAAATCGATTTAGAGATTTTCTGTTTTAACCTTCAGTGTCATTTTGGCTTAACGAGGGGAATAAACAATGCTTAATCATGTTTAACTTTTCCATTTAGCGATTTAGCAGTATGCCTAATTTGGCAGAATCAACACAAATTTTGAGATGCAAAATATAGTCAACTAAAAGTTTATATCTGTTTTGAAAGTTGAAGATTTATATGTAGTTTAATCCTTTTATTTTTAAAATCAACTTTTTTTTTATTTTTTAGGATTTCATAAATCATAAAAAAAAAGAAAAAACCTTTTATATAAAATAAAACAAAAGAAATTACAGTAAAACTAAACTAAAATTACATAGCAGCGGGTTAATAAAAAAAATTGCATAGCAGCGCGGCCAGTATAGCACCCTAACTCGAGATGCATATGTCCGAATTCTATTCAGTTTAGTCATGGACGGACCAAACACTTAGCCAATTTAGGTTTCTTTATTTACTTAGTCTGTTTTCGAGTTTTGACAGTTTGATAAGCCTAAAATTATGCATAAACTAATCAAATGGGGTTCTCGGACAACAAAGTTTGCAAGAATGTTAAATAAATGTATCTAGACCCAGTTAATTCTCCAGTCTTATTCCATCCTTCCTCCATCCCGGCTTGATCTCGCTCCTACTTAGTCACGGACATTGGGTAAATCATCACCTATAATAACACAGATTAAGTAAGCAAACGAATTGCTTAGTGAGTCGGTCATTCCGTTCCACTAGGCCAAACCAGAAACGCATCAAACAATAAAGCAAGCAAGTCAGAGAACAAGCAATATTCATGCACAAAGCTCAATCAAATATGTTGCCTTGGTCAGTCGGATTCACTTGAATCAACACAAGCAAAAATCATGAATGAAATACAGTAATCAGTCGGTCAGAATATACAGATAGCAAGCAATCCTAACCCGTCTAAGACTTAATCCCACAATTGCCCAAAACACACCCAGATCAACCACAACGGTCCCAAAAAACTCACCTTTGCCTTAGCTTTTTCTAACACCTCTTGACGCGAATTTAGTCCGATTACACTAATCTTGTCTCGAACACTCTTGATTCGTCATTTCTCTTGCTCGAAATAGGTCGAGATTGCCTTAGATTCCTTCGCAAAGCTTTCTCGCCATTTCCTTAGAGATTTCGGAAAAATAAGTGGCAACGACGGCTTTTAACTGGTATCTATAGGGTTTTGGATGCAAAAACCCTAACCATAATTCGTCCTTGATGAACCAGGTTTAGGCCTACTTGAATTGTAACAAGTCCCACCTGCGGTATAATCTCCCCGAACCCCGATCATTCCCCACTCTATCCGTACGGACACTATTACTCCTTGTCCAAACACATACCACACTTGTCTGAATGCTGACCCTTGTCCGAAAATCTTGGATCTTGTGTGAAGATCATCTTGCCTGTCCGAACCACGATCGTCCTGGTCGGGACGACAATTTTGGTCTAAATCTGACAAGCATGTTTGGATCCGACCACCTTGTCCTAATCTCATGGATTGTCCAAATTTCCCTAATCCAACCAGATTTATCCCGACCCAAATCCCACTTCCCTCAAACCCATCCAGAATCACCCGAAGTGTCCACAGAACATGGGCGTTACAAGTCTCCCGCACTTCAAAGGATTCATCCTCGAATCTAGGCTTAAGATGGTCTAGCCTTCTGCTTCTCGAATAAATTAGGAAAACTCTCTTTCATTTTGACTTCCGGTTCCCAAGTGACTTCAACTTCCCCATCGCAGTCCCATTCAACATGCACCATTCTGGTTTTCTTTATTCGGTCTGCCTTGACCTTCCTATCTAAGATCCGGACTAGAATTCCTTCAACAATTAGGTTTTCTCTGAGATTCCTTGGGGTTTCGACCACAACTCGTTCCTTGTTTCCTAAGGACTTCTTTGACATCAAAACATAGAAGAGGCTGTGAAATGCATCTAGTTCCACGTGCAAGGCCAACTTATAGGCCACTTTCCCAATCCTTTCCAGAATTTTGTAAGGCCCCATATATCTTGGCGTTAGCTTAGTGATCGCACCGAGTGCTCTTTACCCTTATATGTGATTGTCTTAAGGTAGACCAAGTCACCAATTGCGAACTCAAGTTCTTTCCTTCTCTTATTAGCATATCTCTTTTGTTTATCCTTGGATTTTTTCATGTTGAGCTTGACCATTCTCAACTTTTCTGTTGTATCTGCATAGATGATTTGATCCCCTATCTGAGTCCAACATAGAGGGGTTTGACAAGGTCGCCTATATAGAGCCTCATACAGAGCATTCCAATGCTTGCGTGATAACTATTATCTTACGCAAACTTGACTAAAGGTAAGTACACTTCCCACTTACCGCCTCAATCCAACACACTTGTCGGCAACAAGTCCTCGAGTGTTTGGATGGTACGTTCTGACTGACCGTCTGTCTGCGGATGATAGGTTGTACTATATGGACTATACTCTCCAATTTAGCCTGAAACGCTTTCCAAAACGCGAAACAGAACTTAGCATCCCGATCTGATACAATGATTGCTGGCACCCCATGCAACCGAACTATCTCTCTTACGTAAATCTTGGCCAACTTCTCAGCCCTGTCTGTCTGATTGACCACAATTACCCATATTGCATCCCTTTTATCACACATGGATAATCCCTTAATGAAATCCATTGTTATCATATCTCATTTCCATTATGGGATCAATAGGCTCTGCAGTAGCCCACTGGGAACTTGGTGTCTGCCTTAACCAATTGGCAAGTAATGCACTCCGATACCCATTTAGCCACGTCTTGTTTCATTCCCGTCCAATGATAGTATCTTTTTAGATCTCGGTACATCCTGGTCGACCTTGGATGGATCGCCAACTTTGACTGATGGGCTTCCTTAAGGATTTTTTTCCGCAATCCCTGATCATTTGGAACACACACTCGGCCATTGACCAGAATTGATCCATTATTCAAAGTATAGTATTCAATATTATTATTCTTTGTTACCTTGTTTAGATTCTCATCCTTTTCTTTAGTAGTCCGTACTCGACTCAACAAATCTGCTTGATTCGCTGCGCCAAAACCAAAGGGTTCTTCTTCCACCGTTAAAGCCGATAGACTCAACGTCCCAACCATGCTAATCAGCCCTTCCATCTCTTTCTCTGAATCCACGTATACCATTTCCCGACTTAAGGCATCTGCAACCAATTTTACTTACCCGGATGATAATATATGTCCACGTCATAGTCCGTTATAAGTATCATCCATCGTCGTTGCATTAAGTTCAAATTCGGTTGAGTGAAGAGGTACTTAAAACTCTTATGGTCTGTGAATACTTGGACCCACCGTAAAGGTAGGATCGTCATATCTTCAAAGCAAAAAATACTGCAGCCAATTCTAGATCATGAGTAGGGTAATTTACTTCATGCTTCCCTAACTGTCATGATGCATAAGCAATCACTTTCCCATGTTGCATTAATACGCAACCCAAACCCATTTGTGATGCGTCCATATACACCACATAATGCTCACTCAGTTCTGGCACGGCCAAAACTGGGGTACTCGTTAGCATGTCTTTATGCTTTGAAAAACTCCCTTTGCATTCCTTGGTCCATTTGAAAATGACATCTTCTCCAATAAGCTGAGTCATAGGATGCGCCATGCTTACAAAGCCTTTAACAAAACGTCGGAAGTACCCAGCCAACAAAAGGAAACTCCTTACCTCTGACTCGTTCAAGGGTCTAGGCCATCCAGAAATTGCTTTGATCTTTTCCAGGATCCACATACACTCCTTTATCCGAGACCACATGACCCAAGAATCCGATTTCCCTTTGCCAAAAGTTGGGCTTACTTAACTTCACGAACAATTTGTGTTCCCTTAGCTTTCCCAAAAGCGTTCTTATGTGACCTAGATGCTCTTCCGGAGACTTAGAGTACACCAGAATGTCATCTACGAAGATGATCATGAATTCATCCAAGAATTCTCTTAACACGTCATTCATGAGTTTCATGAAGGCAACTAGAGCATTAGTCAACCCAAACGACATGACCATGAATTCGAAGTGTCCGTACTTTGTACGGAAGGCTGTCTTCCGAACGTCAGGCTCCACTATTGGGATCTGATGATAACCTGAAGCCAAGTCAATCTTCGAGAACTACGTAGTACCTCTGAGTTGGTCCAACAACTTCTCTATCCGAGGAAGGGGATACCTGTTCTTCACCATTACTCGGTTCAATCTGCGGTATTCAAAGCACAACCTGAAAGTGCCATCTTTCTTCTTGACAAATAGCACTGGTGCACCCCGTGGGCGAATGAATCCCTTATTTGTCAATTTACTAAGTTGTTTCTTTAACTCGGTCATCTCAGCAAACACCATCTAATAAGGTGCTTTAAAGATTGGAGCTTTCTCGGGTTCTAACTCGATCGTTAAAGGATCAGATCGAGATGGTGGTAAACCCTTCACTGCCGCAAACACATCCTCGAACACATTCACCACCGGAATATCCTTAAGTTCTATGTCCATTCCAATTTCGGCAGTTGTGATTATAGCTAAGTATGCTTCACATCCTTGTCTGACCATCCGTTCTGCTTGGATAGCCAAAATGATCAAATTTCCTGAGGTAGATCAGATTCCTTGATACACCAACTGATTCCCACCATTTTCAAACTTCACTCAACCGTGATGGCAGTGTAAGTGTGCCTTGTTTCTTCCGAGCTAATCCATTCTCAAGATCACGTCATAAGAATTCATTTGGCAGATCAAAAGATGAGCTACATGCTCACACTCTCTATAAGCACTGGGACGTCCCAAACATTTCCCAAAATATCTATCAATTGCCACCAGCAACTTAGACTAATCCATTACCTTCCCCGGTTCCTTCTAGAATTCTTTAGTGTCTATCATCCGTGGGTGCACCAAA
Source organism: Lepidium sativum (assembly GCA_023374145.1). NCBI lineage: Eukaryota > Viridiplantae > Streptophyta > Magnoliopsida > Brassicales > Brassicaceae > Lepidium > Lepidium sativum. Next base: position 35,420 of record JAKUCM010002254.1, on the reverse strand, counting down.
CAATGTGTTGCCACATAATCAACCAATAAATGGGTTGCCACACCACCCATATTCACAATTCCTACACATTCATCTAGAACGCTAAATACCCTAAACATGCAACAAACAAGCAAGTACACCAAAAATGCAAAGTAAAAGGGAGAAGGCTAACTTGTGATTGGGCGTGCAATGTTTTGGTTTGATGGATCTGCAACCATCGAATAAGCCCTCAACACCAACACTTGCCTCTTAGTTGGTAGTGGCAGGAGCAGCAGTGCTTCACTTGGCCATTTCCCTGAAGACTGCGCTAAATTTGGATAATGCGTCCTGATGTACCCAACTTCATCGCAATTGTAGCACACCCTTGCGCCACTAACTTGGACCTCTTTTCCCCTTAAGTCATCTTTCGGGCAGTCCCGAATCTTATGGTCCGTATTACCACATCGGAAGCACGCGTCCAAAGCAACTCTACATGTTCCAGAATACTCCTTCCTGCAAACCTTGCACGTGTTGCAGGCAACAACCAGCTTCAATGACCCATTCCCCTCCACCTTCTTAAACTTGTGTCCAAAAGCACTCCAAGATTGGATTTGCGGTACAGTCTGGACTCTTTTCCTTTCCCCTATTAACTTAGCTTCTTCCAGTTTGCTCTCCAACTGTGTTGCCTTTTCCACCACTTCGGCAACCGAATTATAGTTCCAGACTTGACAAACGTTCCAGAGCTCAATCCGCAGTCCGTGCATGGACTTTCTCATCGTCCAACTCGCAACCCATATATCGCTTAAGGTTGTTAAACTTAGTCACATACTCCCTTACAGATATAGATCCTTGGTAAAGGACAAGAAAGGCTCCCTCTAGCCGATCTAACACTTCCTGTGGGAAGTACTTTGCCGAAAACTCTTTACAAAAGGTTTGCCCATTACTACATATCAGTCTTACCGTGAGACCTTGGCATGAGGAGGATGAATTTCCAATTATCTAACCCGTTTATGCAATGCACGACTATCCTATAACCAAACTGCGCTCTGATACCAAATTGTCGCACCCTAACTCGAGATGCCTACGTCCGTATTTGATTCAGTTTGGTCATGGGCGGACCAAACACTTAACCAATTTAGGTTCCTTTATTTACTTAGTCCATTTTCGAGTTTTGACAATTTGATAAGCCCAAAATTATGCATAAACTAATCAAATTGGGTTCTAATACAACAAAGTTTGCAAGAATGTTAAATAAATGTATCTATACCTAATTAATTCCCCAGTCTTATTTCATTCTTCCTCCATCCCGCCTTGATCTCGCTCCTACTTAGCCACTTTCATGGACATTGGATAAATCATCACCTACAATCACGCAGGTTTGTTAAGCAAACAAATTGCTTAGTGAGTCGGTCATTCCGTCCCACTAGGCTAAACCAAAAACGAATCAAATAATAAAGCAATCAAGTCAGAGAACAAGCAGAATTCATGCACATAACTCAATCTTTCCTTGGTCACTCGAATTTACCAGAGTGAACACAAGCAACAATCATGAACGAAATACAGTAAGCATTTGGTAAGAATATACATACATCGAGCAATCCTCACACGTCTAAGACTTAATCCGAATATTTCTCGAAATGCACCCATATCAACCATAACGGTCCCGAAAAACTCAACTTTGTCTTAGCTTTATCTGATACCTCTTGACGCGAATTCAGCCTGGTTACACCGATCTTGTCTCGAACACTCTTGATTCATTCTTTCTTTTGCTCAAAATAGGTTGAAATTGCCTTAGATTCCTTCGCAAAGCTTTCTTTCCTTTTCTTTAGAGATTTCGTGAAAAATAGGTGGCAGCGGTGACTTTTAACATGTATCTATAGGGTTTTGGGTGCAAAAACTCTAACCCTAATTCACCCTTGATGGATCAGGTTCATGCCCACTTGAATTGGACCAAGTCCTATTCGCTGTACAATCTCTCTGAACCGCCCTTGACGAGCCCCGATCACTCCCCACTATATCCGTTCAGACACTATCACTCCTTGTCCGAACACACACCACGTTTGTCCGAATGCTGAACCTTGTCCAAAAATCTTAGACTTTGTCTGAAGATCATCTTGCCTGTCCGAACCACGACTATTCTGGTCGAGACGACAGTTCGGTTTTAATCTGACAAGCATGTCCAGATCCGACCATCTTGTACTAATCTCATTGACTTGTCCGATTTCCCCAATCCAATAAGATTTTTCCCGACCCAAATCCCACTTCCCTTGTACCCATCCAAAATCATCTGAAGGGTCTGCGGAGCACGGACATTACAGACAGCTCCAGACGACAGTCAAAATATTGACAGGTATTACAATTTGGCTTAACCGGTAGGTATGACTCAGAGCCGAAGATTTAATGGTAATTTGCTAGCCGTCTTACCACAAAAGCTGATTTGTCTTAAATGAAACAGTTGTTAATCTTTTGTCTCTAGAATCAAGGTAATGAATTTGGAGCGTCGATGATTACAAACATATCACATATCTTTTCTGGGAGTTTGAGGCGTTTTAGCTATTTTTCTTTACCTTGTGGTCTGAAACACGATTTTATTGAAAGATTGCGTAAGTTAATAAAGTCTGGTGATCTCTGTCGAGCTGTTTCATTGTTCTATCATGCGCCGGTCGGGCTTCAGTCCCAACAGGCTTACGTCGATCTGTTCCAAGCATGTGCAGAGCAACGTAATCTCCACGATGGCATCAACTTACACCACCACATGTTCTCACATCCTCATTCATATTCCAGTAACCTTGTCCTGGCTAATTACCTCATTACAATGTATGCAAAATGCGAAAATATTTTATTCGCGAGCCAGGTGTTTGATAATATGCCTGAGAGGAATGTAGTTTCATGGACTGCACTGATTACGGGCTATGCGCAGACAGGGAACGAGCAAGATGGCTTCTATCTTTTCTCTACTATGTTAGCTTACTGCTACCCTAACGAATATGCGTTGTAGAGTGTCTTAACTTCATGCGGGTACGAGCCTGGCAAGTAGGTACACAGACTTACTTTGAAATTGGGTTTACATTATTCTGTTTATGTGGCGAATGCGCTTATCTCTATGTACGGTATATGTCATGACGGTGTCACATATGAAGCTTGGACTGTGTTTGAGGAGATGGAGTTTAAGAATTTGATTACATGAAATTCAATGATTACAGCTTTTCAATGCTCCAATCTCGGGAAACAAGCCATTGGCCTTATTATGCGGATGCACAGTGACCGGGTGGGATTTGATTGTGCCATGTTGCTTAATATATGTTCATCCTTATACAAAAGCTCTGACTTAGTTCCTGACGAGGTTTCCAAGTGTTGTCTTCAGCTGCATTCTCTGACTGTAAAATCTGGGTTGGTAACTTAGACTGAAGTGGCTACTGTATTGGTTAAAGTTTATTCAGAAAGTGTAAGAGAGTTTACTAACTATTACAACCTTTTTATGGAAATGAGCCACTGCAAAGACATTGTTGCTTGGACTGCCATTATAACAGCGTTTGGAGTGTATGATCCACATAGGGCAATTCTGTTCTTTGGTCAATTATGTTACGAGAAGCTAAGTCCTAACTGGTATACCTTCTCAAGTGTACTAAAAGCTTGCACAGGACTTGTCACTGCTCGCCACACTTTGTCTATACACGCTCAAGTGATCAAGGGTGGTTTTGGCTCTAACACAATGCTGAATAACTCGTTAATCCATGCATATGCTAAGTGTGGCGCTCTTGACTTATATAAGCGTGTGTTTGATGATATAGATTCACGAGATGCGGTCTCGTGGAACTCAATGCTGAAGGCTTACTCATTGCATGTCCAAGTAGACTTAATTCTAGCAGTCTTTCAAAAAATGGACATTAAGCCCGATTTGACAACCTTATAGCCCTTATCTCGGCTTGCAGCCAGGCCGGACGAGTAGACGAAGGATTGAGAATATTCAGATCCATGTTCGAAAAACCTGTAACTCTTCCCCAACTAAATCACTATGCTTGTGTGATTGACAAGCTAGGCCGAGTTGAGCGTTTTGCAAAGGCAGAAGAGGTTATCAAACATATGCCAATGAATCCAGATGCTGTTGTTTGGAGTGCATTATTAGGATCATGCATTAAGCATGGTAACACCCGGTTGGGTAAGTTAGATGCAGATAAACTAAAAGAGCTAGAACCCACAAACTCATTGAGTTACATCCAAATGTCAAACATATACAATGCAAAAGGTAGCTTTAACAAAGCCAATAACATCATAAAGGAGATGGAAACATGGAGAGTGAGGAAAGAACCATGCTTGAGCTGGACAGAGATAGGTAACAAGGTTCACGAATTCGCATTGGGAGGAAGGCACCGTGCAGACAAGGAAGCAATATGCGGGGAATTAGAGAGGATGATTAGTCGACTAAAGGGTATGAGTTATGTTCCAGAGATGAGGTGAGCCTCGCAAGATATAGATGAGGAAGAACAGAACAAAGAGCATTTGTTACATCACAGCGAGAAACTAGCATTAGCTTTTTTAGTGATGGAGGGTAAAAATCAGGTGATTGTAGTGTGAATTTGATACATATAATGAAAAATATAAGGATTTGTATTGATTGCCATAATTTCAGGAAGTTGGTCTCTAAGCTTTTTGCAAAGGAGATTCTTGTGAGAGATTCTAAGAGCACCTCCATTAGTGCATATAATGGAGGCTCTTAACCTTAAAATAATATAAAAAAATGGTTAGTTGTATTTAAGAAAGAAGAAACAACTCTTAATTTAGGTTTTAAGAGTCGTTTAGATACCCATACGTGTCATTATATGATTGGTCGATTATTCTCCATTGCGTTCTTCTCCATCTCTCTCGCCTCTACGGTGATTTTTCGTCTCGGCCTATCTTTTCTTCTTCTTCTTCTTCTTTTTCCTCATTCTCTTTCTTTTCTTCGTCTTCTTCTTACTCAACCAACACTCCATCAAATTTCTCTTTTTTTCTTACCTACTCTTTTCCAATTTCAACTACTTGCTTATTTTCTGAAACCCTAGTTTCATCGCCGGTTATTCTCGCACTTCACTTCTCTTGTCAGTGAGACATCGAGAATACAGAGTAGAACATAGTTAGGGTTTTTTCAATTGGTGTTTGATGATAGATTCTCCTATTGGGAGTAAGTATCGACTTGTTCGGAAAAATTGGCAGCGGCTCATTCGGAGAGATTTACCTTGGTTCATTCCCTCTTATGATCCTGTTAATATCTATGTATCTTCTTGTTTTGGTGGAGATGATTGAATTAGAGAGTGTTGTGATCGCATGAACTGATGTTCAGACTAACGAAGAGGTTGCTGTTAAGTTTGTGAGTGTGTTTCAAACTTGAAACTGAAATTAAAAGTATAAATTTGAGATTGGATGGACTCTTTTTTGAACCTGCAATGAATGATTTCAATGTGTGTCTTTGTGCAGGAGAGTGTGAAGACTCCGCATCCACAATTGTCATATGATTCTAGGTTATATAGAGTTCTTCAAGGTGGAAGTATGACATGTTTCTGAAATTGTATCTATTGTTTAAAGGCACTGGAACTGGGAAAAGAGGTATGTGCCCATGTATTGAAATCGAAAAATTACTTAGAACAATGGTTTCTGGGAGACGAGTGTTCAATGGATCAAAACAGAGGAATGCCATTTCTTGGACTGCAGTGTTGTCTGGATATGCAGCCAATGGAAGACTTGATCAAGCTTTGAAGTCGATTGTTTGGATGCAGCAGGAAGGCTTTAGGCCAGACATCGTCACCATTGCTAATGTTCTTCCTGTTTGTGCTGAGCTGAGGGCTATAAAGCAAATAAAGGAGATTCATTGTTATGCTCTAAAGAATCTCTTCTTACCAAATGTATCTCTTGTCACTTCCTTGATGGTGATGTACTTAAAGTGTGGTGTTCCAGAGGATCCTGTCAGATTGTTTGACAGGTTGGAGCAAAGGAATGTGAAAGCATGGACTGCCATGATCGACTGCTATGTAGAAAACGGTGATTTAAGAGCAGGGATCGAGGTATTTAGATCAATGTTGTTATCAAAGCACATGCCGGATTCCGTTACGATGGGTAGGTTTTGACTGTTTGCAGTGAGCTCAAAGCATGAAAGCTAGGGAAGGAGATTCATGGGCACATTCTGAAAAAGGAATTTGAGTCGATCCCTTTTGTTTATGCAAGAATCATCAAGATGTATGGACAATGTGGAGATCTTAGAAGTGCTAATTCTTCTTTTGATAATGTTGTTATTAAGGGCTCGCTGACATGGATGGCCATTATAGAGGCTTATGGATGCAATGGACGCTTAAGAGATGCAATAAAATGTTATGAGCAAATGATATCAGAAGGGTTTACTCCCAACGGCTTCACGTTTACAGCAATTCTATCTATTTGCAGTGAAGCTGGACTTGTTGATGAAGGTTGTCGCTTCTTCAACTTGATGATCTGGATTTACAATTTACAGCCTTCAGAACACCATTAATCAATTGTCATTGAATTCCTCAATTGGTTTGGTCGTGTTGAAGAGGCGACAAGTATTGATGTTTTGTTCCTTCTTTTTGCAAGAACTTACATTAATGGATGATTTTATTCTCTTTTGAATGAGCTAATTTTTTACTATTTCAATTTTTATACACTATATACTTGATAGAACAAAATCTGAGGAATGATATAAAATCACTTGTAGATTTAACTTAAGAAAAAAAAAATTAAGAACCTTCTACCATTAGACCTTCAAAAATTAAATTTCTAATATAAAAAATTTTAACATTTTTTTATATTAAAAACACACTAAAAACTTCAAGTAGGATTCTTATTATTGGAGTTGGTCTAATGGTTTTCACCATTTCAAAGATTCTTCCTGCTCCTGTAATGACTACTGGTAATCGCCGACGATGAGTCTAGGAGCTATGTTACTTTCTATATTACTTTCACCTCAAGACAAGGACAAGGATTGATTTAGCAAATAAATCAAATTATTAGGAGAAACAAAACGAGTGAGAAAAGAAAAGTTGGAAGAAAAAAAAGACTTGTGTTGTAATTAAGGAAAAAAAAGAAAGAAAAAAATAAACAGACAAGTTGTTCTCTAGAGGTGGGAGGAAGAAGACGATCTTCGTTCCAGACTTGTGCTTCTCTACGCCATCGTCTTCCTCCTTGATCACGGTAAATTACGTATTTACTCTCTGATTTTTTCGTCGATTTCTCGTCGGATCACTGGCTTTCGCGTCGTTGCCGACAACATTTGGGAAGCAAATTGTTCGATCCAGCAAAAATGTCGATAAACATGAAAACGTTTACTCAAGCTCTAGCTAGAACTGCTGCTGTGATCGAGAAGACCGTTCATACAACAGTACAGGAAGTCACGGGACCGAAGGCTCTTCAGGACTACGAGCTACTCGACCAGATCGGTTCCGCTGGTCCTGGCCTTGCTTGGAAGCTATACGCAGCCAAGGCGCGTGACCCCACGCGCTCACAGCAGTACCCGACAGTTTGTGTCTGGATGCTTGATAAGCGTGCTTTGTCGGAGGCTCGAGTTCGAGCGGGGCTGTCTAAAGCTGCTGAAGACGCGTTTCTCGATCTGGTTCGAGCTGATGCGGGGAAGCTGGTACGGTTGAGGCATCCCGGTGTGGTCCATGTGGTGCAAGCACTTGATGAGAACAAGAATGCCATGGCTTTAGTCACGGAGCCGCTCTTCGCATCGGTGGCTAATGCGCTCGGGAATGTGGAAAATGTGGCTAATGTGCCGAAAGATCTGAAGTCAATGGTGACATTTATGTTCTCTGTTATATCATGTTGTATTGCTGTGATATTCCATTCCGTTTGAGTTTGACCTTGGTTTTAGTGATCTTTAAATCTCTCCGAAGGGATTTTCTTAAACTGTTTGTGTACAATGGATCAGGAGATGAGCTTGTTAGAAGTGAAGCACGGTTTGCTCCAGATTTCCGAGACACTGAACTTTCTACACAATAATGCAAATCTCATCCATCGAGCTATATCTCCAGAGGTTGATTTTCCAAGATTCTTAGTCATACTTGTCTCCTTAGAAGTTGTATTTATATGCTATCTTAACTTTTGGAGTTGTAACTTCCCTACAGAATGTTCTCATCACTTCAGCTGGTTCTTGGAAGCTTGCTGGGTTTGGCTTTGCTATTTCGACAGCACAGGCTGGGAATTTGGATAACATGCAATCATTCCACTATTCTGTGAGTTTAAACTCGAAATGTTACCAGACAGCTGTATACCTGTTCTATTCACTCTACAAGCGAAATAGGTTTTTGCTTATGACCTTTCAGGAATACGACGTCGAGGACTCAATATTGCCAGTCCAGCCATCTCTAAATTACACTGCACCAGAACTGGTGCGCAGCAAAAGTCCCTCAGCTGGAGCTTCGTCCGACATTTTTAGTTTTGGATGCCTTGCCTATCATTTAGTTGCTCGGAAACCATTGTTAGACTGCAATAATAATGTCAAGATGGTAACTCTGAAACCGAGCTCGTTAGATTTGATATTCAAATATATGCTGTCCGATATGTTCAGCCTCATGCCTTATGACTTAGCGATAGTTTCTATTATTTAGAAGAATAGTCCTATATTCTCTGGATTTCTGGCGGTTAATGATGGTTATCTGGAAATTTCTTGCAGTACATGAACACATTGAACTATATAACAAGTGATTCTTTCTCATCTATACCCTCGGACTTGGCTTCTGATTTGCAAAGGATGCTATCAACAAACGACTCCTTTAGACCAACAGCTTTGGATTTCACAGGTAAGTTGAAACAATCTTGATTAGGTTTCCTTATTTCCTGTGACAATTTTTCTCTTTTGCTTGTTTAAGTTACTTCTTTGCATTGAACTCTCACTCTGTAGGATCAAATTTTTTCCGAAGTGACGCTAGGTTACGTGCGCTCCGCTTCCTTGATCATATGCTTGTATGTGAATATACTTTCAGTCATTGTCTAAGACAGACCGTACTTAGATGATAGAAAATTATATCTCCACATCTGATAACCTTCTGTAATTTTTTCCTCTTTATTTTAGGAAAGAGATAACATGCAGAAGTCCGAGTTCTTAAAAGCATTAGCAGATATGTGGAAAGATTTTGATTCCCGTGTATTACGGTATAAGGTAGTAACATTACTGACATACCCTGTTTTTTGATAGAAATTATATTCCTTGCAACAACTTAGTAGACCAGGTTTATTTATGCAGGTGCTTCCACCTCTTTGTGCTGAACTTAGGAATTTGGTTTTGCAACCAATGATCTTACCAATGGTTCTGACTATATCACAGTCTCAGGTAATCTTAAGTGATAAGGGAAACTAGTTTAATCTAGAAACCACTGACGGAATGCATGGAAGTTAAAACATTAAATTACATTTGCAGGATAGGTCTGACTTTGAGCTGATAACACTTCCGGCCCTTTTTCCTGTTCTGAGTACTGCTTCAGGAGATACATTACTGCTGCTTGTAAAGCATACAGAGCTTATCACTAACAAGGTCAAGTTGATCAACGTGTCTACATTACTAAATTATGTTTTTCATACCCTGCACATGTTTGTTTCTGCTTAAGTATGTTCATTGGACACAGTGGGTTTGAGGAAAGGATTTATGTGAATATGGTTCCCTGTGACAGAACATATCAGCTCTATATAGTCTTTTGTGCTTCCATAAAGTGATACATACATATCTAGTCAGATGCATATCTTTCCTGCCATCTATTTCTAAATTGTTGTGTATAATCTTGTTGAAAGCTTCCAAATTGAAGTTAGACTGATTACTGTTTGTTGTTGGATGTAGTTGCATATATGCGATGAATTCACTATCCCTTGTTTTGTATTGCATGTAAGGTAAAACTCTAACTAAGCTTACATTTTGTCAAACTTTTCAGACTGATAGCGATCACCTTGTATCGCATGTCCTCCCTTTGCTTCTACGAGCCTACAATGATAACGATGTCCGTATACAGGAAGAAGTTCTTAAAAGATCCCCATCTGTTGCTAAGCAGCTCAATGGTCAGGTGATGCTTATTGCATTTTTTATGTTTCTTGGAAACTTCTTTCCTAAGGAGGGTGAATCCTTTCTTTGTGGCTCTGAATTTGTATAGAGTAGTGTCGCTTAGTTACGCTGAATGAGTTCTTTTAGTTATATGTTTTCCTTTTTCCATTTGTTTTTGCAGGTTGTGAGGCAAGCAATTTTGCCTCGTGTTCATGGCTTGGCTCTTAAAACTACAGTTGCTGCGGTATGTTATGCCTTTTTCAATTATCTCAGCTTGATTGTCTTAAAATGCCAATGCCCCTAATAGCTTAGAAAGGAAAGAGAAAGCTGATTAAGCTAATTTCCATTTTCTTAGAAATTATTGATTGGAATGTACTTGTTGGGCAGGTAAGAGTAAGTGCGTTGCTATGCTTAGCAGAGTTGGTGCATACACTTGATAAGCCCGCTGTAATCGAAATTCTGGAAACAATTCAAAGGTGTACTGCCGTTGATCGTTCTGCACCTACCCTTATGTGTACCCTTGCTGTCGCAAATGCAATTCTGAAACAGGTAGAAAAAAGACTCAAATTTCTCCTCAGTGTTTGAAATTTGAACGTCGTGAATTTCACCATTTTGTATTGGTTATAGATTAACATTTCAAAATCTGCGTTCTCTATTTCTATGTAGTATGGAGTTGAATTCACAGCAGAACATGTGCTTACCCTGATGATGCCGCTTCTCACTGCCCAACAACTGAACGTCCAACAGTTTGCCAAATATATGCATTTCGTTAAGGATATTCTCAGGTGTGTCTACTGTTCTTAGGCAGTACTTCCGAATAATGTTTTCATGTTTTTACCACTTAACATAGTGTCTTTATTATGATTTGCATGTGTCTCTTGGAACAGGAAAATTGAGGAACAGAGAGGAGTTACAGTGAATGATTCCGGAATCCAAGAGGTGAAGCCGAATTCTGTTACCAATGGTCTCCAGTTTCAATCGTCGACCCAAAAACCTGAGATGGTTGCTTCTGCAGCCAAGAGCAGTCCTGCATGGGATGATGATTGGGGTTCCCCAAGCAAAGATTCTGCTTTGGGAAATCCTGGTTCTTCTCGTCATGACACAAACCATCAGTTTAACAAATCCACAGATCATTCACAGCCATCGATCATGTCGACTCTTCCTAACAACGCAAAAGCACCAACCACATGCCCTGCAGTGGACATCGAGTGGCCTCCAAGGAAATCTCCAAGTCTCAGTGCTCCAGCAACTGATAATCAGACACAAGTCAGCATGGAAACATCATTTACTCCGGGTTTCGATGAATTAGATCCGTTTGATAATTGGCCTCCACGTCCCAACAATGCAGCTTCTATTGCTTACAACAGTCTCAGCAATGTCTTTGCATCCAATTTAAGCTCTAATTTACCAGGCGTTACGCAATTTCAGACAGCTAACAAGGATGAGTGGGCATTCAGCAATGCCTCCTTATCTTCGCAAAAACTATCACAGCAAGGGAATTCAGGTATCTCCTCAAATAACCAGGATCCAATAAACTCTTATGGTATACCAAAACAGAGCCAAGGAATGCTATCTTACAGCAGTGGTTTATACAATAACCAAAAGCCAGCAGACATCAGTTCCATATTCGGTTCAAGCAAAACCGCGCAGTCTGCACTGAAACTTGCACCACCACCTTCTATAGCAATGGGAAGAGGGAGAGGGAGAGGTAGAGGTGGCAGTGGAACATCTACCTCGAAGCTTAGTGGCTCACAACCATCTCTATTGGACCTGTTATGACCAATGCTCTCGGTGTTAGTGTTTGGTTGTGACTCATGTGGTGAAGAGAAAAGCATAGAAACGGAAATTGCGTCCTTGCTTTGTGATGCAGAGAAAACTCTTCATAAAAACCGGAGATGTTATGTAAACATCTTCTGGGGTTAGCTTTTTCCACCATATACAATTTACTACAGCTTGAGGTTGTGTATATCATCTTTCTTAAATTGTGTAAATTTTGTTCTGTTTTTTTTTTCTTTGCTTCTCACCATTGCTCTATTCGTATATTCTTTTACATCGGCTTCTCTTTGTTTATGTATACGTTTTTTACTTTTCTTTTCTTTTGCTTTCTTGGCAGTTGCTGGATCCTTTCATATATGTGAAGTTTGTGTTATCAAATAAAATGTCGAAATTTTCAATACCACCAAAGATGTTTATTACAAAACCACTAAATAGATAAAAACACATAAACACAAACGAGTCTTTTGGAAAATACACAATGACAAACTCAGTGAAAATACAAACAAGACCTTACACATCATATACTTCACAGATTCATAGAAAATTCGCAAGAGGTGTTTTAACGATCAATCAAGACTTTTCTACGACCAAACTTATCAGCGAACCACTCATGATATTGTGACGTAAAGATGTGTCCGATCACCAATCCACAAAACACTCCAGGTCCATACGCTATAGCAGCTGCTATCCAGTTAAAGACATGTTCTTCTGTCTCTGAGAATTCCTCTGGCTGTTGCAATGGCGGATTCAAGAAGTGAGTTTTTCCACATATATCTTCTAGACCACGGAGTCTAGGGTTATCCGAGAATGAAGAACATTCCTGCCTTTGAAACTGTGTACCTCGTGGCACAATACCTTGCAGATTGTTATGGGAGAAGTTCATGTATGAGAGAGAGGAGAGTTTACCAAGATCTTGAGGGATTTGATTTGTCAACTTATTACGGGATAAGTCTAACGTCTCGAGATTTGTCAAATTCGCCAACCTTTGTGGGATATCTCTTGTGAAAGCGTTACCAGACAAGTTAAGAAGACGCAATTCTTTCAAAAAGCCAAGAGAGTCAGGAATTTTGCCATAAAATTTGTTTCCAGAAAAATCAATGGCTCTCCAATCTTTCCGGATCCGCTCAAATCTCATCTGTACACCTTTATTCACCATTTCCATCGACTGATACTGATATACACTGTAATATCGATATGTTCCATAATTCATCATGTACTCGTTAGTTTCGCTCATTAATGTGGTCATTTCATGCCAGTTGGAAAAATAGTTTGGTGGGAGAGTTCCAGTGAAACCATTATGTGATATATCAATGATTCTTAAACTCTGAAACCCACTGGAAATGTGACGATAATACAATGGTCCAATGAAGTCGTTTGATTTGAGGATGAGAACATGCAATGATGGTAAAGATGCTAACCATGATGGGAAATTATCCTTGATTATGTTGCCTTCCACATTCAAGAGTTCCAAATATTTGCAATTGATCAACGACTTTGGTAATTTTCCCTCCAACTGGTTGTGACTTACGTCCAAGTATTGTAGTTTGGTAGCATTGACAAATATGTTTGGAAAAGTCCCACTGAAGTTGTTGTTATGTAGAATTAGTTCTCCCAAAGACTCAGCCATATTCCTTAAACATGGAGGAATCAATCCACTGAAGAGATTCTTGGACAAATCTAAGAATTCTAATAGTTTAAATTTGCAAGTCCAAAGAGGAAATGGTTCTCGGAATGAGTTTGAGCTCAGTTCCAGAACTTGGATTTTTGTTTCATGTGAAATTTTTTCAAAAAAGCTGAAAGAATTGTGAGAAAGCCTCAATGAATATATTCTGGATAAGCAACCTGGTACTATGCCTTCTAAAGTGTTGTTAGAAAGACCAAGAGAAATGAGATTGACTAACTTTGATATGGATGTAGGGATTAGCCCACTGAAATTGTTGTGGCTAAGATCCAAAATTTGGATATTGAGAAATTTCGATATAGAATCTGGAATTGGGCCATTGAATCTGTTACGATCAAGATATAGATACTTAAGCTCAGATGATGAAGATTGATTCGCAAATTCTATAGGTCCAGTGAATTGGTTTCCACTCAAAGACACTTTTCTTAACGAAGGATTCAAGAACAAGGATTTGGGTATAGACCCGTGAAATGAGTTTTCACGAACATCAATATACTCCAAGTCGTGGAAAGCACTCATGTTAGATGGAAGCATGGATGTGAAGTTATTAGAGTAGAGGCTAAATAAAGAATGAATTCAAACAAGCAAATCCTTGAAACCTCTCTTTGTATTAATCTTAATCAATACACAAGTTTCTCTTCTCTTCTTGTTAGTCTTTTACAACTCAAAAGACTAACCTTTATATACTACTTAAAGATCTTATCATAATCTTACAAAATCATATCTAAACAAATCTCAACAATTCTTAGACTTATCTAGACTACTCTTCTTGGTCTTATCTTAAACCTTAATCATATCTTATTAAGGTTTATCTCAGACCCTAAGCTAATGAAGCTTACACAACATTCTCCCTTCTAAGCTTCATTACCTTTTCACTAAACTCTTGTACTCCAATGAGGTTTCTCATTTGTTTGAACTTGATCCTTGCCAATGCCTTCGTCAAGATGTCAGCTAACTGTCTCTCTCATGGCACATACTCAACCTCAATCTGGCCATTGTTAATGCACTCCCGAATGAAATGATAACGCTTATGAATGTGCTTACTTCGTCCATGAAAAACAGGATTTCTTGTTAGCTCCAAAGCTGATTTGTTGTCGAGTCTAATTTTTGTTTTCTTGCTCTCACTGGCTGTTATCTCACTCAGCAGCTTCTGTAACCATAAGGCTTGTTTGCAGGCTTCTGTAGCTGCCATGAACTCTGCCTCGCAAGATGAGAGTGCGACCGTGTTCTGCTTCTGCGAACACCAAGAGACTGGAGCGTCACCAAAGTAGAAAATGTGACCTGAGGTGCTTCTACCATCGTCTAAGTCTACATTATGGCTACTATCGCTGTAACCAACAAGTAAGTTTGATCCTCCTTTCTTGTACATCAAACCATAACCTGCTGTCCCACTTAGATACCTTAGAATCTGTTTCAGTATTCTTCCATGTGATTCACGAGGTTGATGCATATATCTGCTCAACATGCCTACTGAAAAAGGTAGATCAGGTCTCGTATGAAGTAGGTACCTAAGGCAGCCAATCTTCCTTCGATAATCTGTTGCATTTATTTCAGGATCAGCTTCCTCATTCTTGCTCAGCTTCAGTCCAAAATCCATTGGTACATGGGTCATGTTACACTCTTCTAGACCAGCTTCCTTGAGTATTCTTCTAGCATACGCCTCTTGCTTGATCTCTATTCTGTCTTCTTTTTGACTCACCTCTATGCCAAGGTAAAAGCTTAATTTACCTAGATCAGTCATTTCAAAATTTCTTGACATTGCAGTCTTGAAATCCATAATGATCCTCTGCGTATTTCCAGTCACAAATAGGTCGTCAACGTATACAGCTACTATCAAGCAATTCCTTCCTTCTTCTTTCCTGTACACAGAGCTTTCATGTGCACATCTTGTAAAAGAAAGGTTTCTCAAGATCTCATCAAGTTTTGTATTCCAACATCGAGGTGCTTGTCGAAGTCCATAGAGTGCTTTTGATAATTTGAAAACTTTTGATTCTTCTCCCTTCTTTTCAAAACCTATAGGTTGAGTTACATATACATCTTCAAGAAGCACTCCATGCAAGAAGGCTGTCTTCACGTCTAGGTGATGGATTTCCCATCCATTATAAGCAGAGATTCCCATGAGCAACCTTATAGTTTCTATGCGTGCAACAGGGGCAAATACTTCGTCAAAATCAATGCCAGCTTGTTGTGCATACCCTTTTGCAACTAGACGAGCCTTGTGCTTGTTAACTGTCCCATCTGCATTCCTCTTGAGTTTAAAGATCCACTTCAAACCAATCACTTTTGCTTCAAACGGTTTATCCACTAACCTCCATGTCTTGTTCTGCTCAATTGATTTTATCTCATCTATACATGCTTTGTTCCATTCTACTGAATCTTTGGCTTCTTTATAACTCATCGGCTCATTGTTCAGTGAGAGTAGCAGTCTTTCGCATTCAACATTCACAAGAAACACATAGTCATTCAAATATGTAGGAGGGTGTACTTGTTGTTGAGTTCTTCGTAATGTTTGTAACGTTTCTTCTGTTTCCTCTGTTGCAGGTGTACTCTCGTCTGCAGCACTTTCTGCATCACATGTTTCATGATCCTCTGTTTCTGACATATTTTCTTGAAGAACTTCATTAGGTAACCGAAACACTTGAGAGTCTGAATTAGTATTTTCTTCTTCCTCTCCCTTCTAATTCCAAGCCTTATTTTCTGCAAATGTAACATCTCTACTAATCACTATTCTTTTGGTTGTTGGATTTATGAGCCTACAAGCTTTTGTCCCTGGTTCGTTTCCAAGATGAACTAGAGTCTGTGATCGGTCATCTAGCTTCTTTAGTCCTGCAGTATCAATCTTGGCATAGACGATACATCCAAACACGCGTATGTGATCAACTCTCGGTTTCTTACCTTTAAAACTTTCATAGGGTGTTTGTCTTTGCAGTGATCTTGTTGTGACTCAATTTATCAAGTAAGTAGCATGCCTTACTCCCTCTCCCCACATATAATTCGGAACTTTCATGGCCTTTAAGATGCTTCTTGTCATTCCCATCAAAGTTCTGTTTCGTCGCTCAACCACACCATTTTGCTGTGGTGAATACGGTGCAGTTGTTTGCCTCTTGATTCCATTCATCTCACAGTAAGCTCGAAACTTTTTTGATAGGAATTCTCCTCCTCTGTCTGTCCTAAGCATCTGAATCTTTCCTTCATACTCCTTTTCAACCATAGTATTGAAGTTTCTGAATTTTCTGAAAGCATCTTTCTTCTCTCTCATTAATATTGTCCACATATACCTTGTGCAGTCATCTATAATGACAAAGATGTACCTGTTCTGTGCTGGAGTTGCTGGAGTTATGGGGCCACAAAGATCAGCATGTAATAGTTCAAACACTTTAGTCGCTCTGTAGCTGCTTGCTTTAGGGAACTTCATTCGTGTCTGTTTCCTATTAAGCATGATGTGCAAATCTGTTTTTCTCCTGTTATCTTTGGCAGACCTTGCACCATCTCGAAGGCCGACATGTCCTTAAGTGTTTTGAAGTTTACATGACCGAGACGTGCGTGCCATCTCCACGACTCATCACTGATTTTTGACAACAAGCTCACTGGTTTATCAACCTGTAACTTTACCTTGTAAAGTCTATTGTTTGATCTTCTCACTTTCATGAGTAATCTCCCACTCTTGTCTAGTAAAGAAAGAAAATCTTTCTTCATAGTGATCTCACATCCTTCTTTTGCAGCTTGTCCCAAGCTCAAGATGTTGGTTTTCAACCTTGGAATATAGTATACATCAGACATTAGTTTCTGATACCCGTCTTTTGTTTTGAAAATGATTGTGCCTTTTCCTTCAATTTTAACACTTGAACCATCCCAAAATCTTACCTCTCCTTTGATCTTTGAGTTCAGTTCGGAGAAAAAGGATTTTTCTCCTGTCATGTGGTTGCTTGCTCCATTGTCAAGGTACCACTCTTCACCTTCTTTGCTTCCATCGATATAACCTTCTGGAAACACTTTCTCTTCATTGAGAAGAATCACAACATGCATATATACTGTTTCTTCTCCTTCATCTGTATCTGAGTCACCTTGTCTCTCTACCACTTTGTTCAACTCTTCCAGTTTCTTCTTTCGTTCAGGACAAACTGATGAGAAGTGTCCCTTCTTATCGCACCTGAAACAGATTATATTGATCGATCCTTCTTTTCTCTGTTCTGTGGTGTGTGATTCTTTCCTTCCCCATATGACTGTCTTCTGTTGTTGTATTCACTTGAGTAGAGTAGATTTTCTTGTGACTCAACTTCTTCTTCTTTTATTCTTTCCTCATACGCTTTCATTCTTCCTACAATATCTTCAAATCCAGTCTTGTTCAAGTCTAGAATTTGTTCCAACGAAGCAGTTAGATGTATGAACCTGCTCCTTGGCAAAGCGTTTAGAAACTTCTTTACTAGTCTTGGTTCTTCTATTATCTGTCCCAACGCAGCTGAGTTTGAAGCTATTTCCTTCATTCTTCCAGAGAAAGCATCTATGTTCTCTGTTTCCTTCATTCTAAGCCTAGCAAACTCTGACATAAGAGTTTGAAGCCTTGCCTCTTTAACTCTTTCAGCTCCTTGATTCAGTGACTTGATTGACTCCCACAATGCTTTAGGTGAATCTTGTTCTCCGATTTGCAGAATCAGATTTTCAGGAATTGATTGAAACAATAGTGCTGTTGCCAAGTAGTTTTTCTCATCAACACTAGAACCAATATCTATTGTTTCCCATACCTTGTGTACTTGGAGAACAACCTTCATCTTCATCGCCCACACTGTGTAATTTGTAGAAGATAACATTGGACACAGAACCGAGGAGGGGACAGATTCTCTCTTCGTGGTCTTACCATCGTCTCCCATTGTTCCGAGTTTTGTTTCAAAATCTTTCAAGAACAACCTGCAAAACCTGGTTAGCTCCGATACCAAATAAAGAATGAATTCAAACAAGCAAATCCTTGAAACCTCTCTTTGTATTAATCTTAATCAATACACAAGTTTCTCTTCTCTTCTTGTTAGTCTTTTACAACTCAAAAGACTAACCTTTATATACTACTTAAAGATCTTATCATAATCTTACAAAATCATATCTAAACAAATCTCAACAATTCTTAGACTTATCTAGACTACTCTTCTTGGTCTTATCTTAAACCTTAATCATATCTTATTAAGGTTTATCTTAGACCCTAAGCTAATGAAGCTTACACAACACTAAACAGTGAAATTTTTATTAAATTGGCAAGTAAAATGGGAATACTGCTGCCACTTAACATGTTTCTAAAAAGTGACAAAGTTACTAGTTTATTTAGATTTCCGATGGAAGCCGGAACTTCACCTACCAAATGATTCACATAAAGTGTAAGCTCTACGAGATGAGAAAGGTTTCCTAGTGAAAAAGGAATCTCTCCTGTAAGATTGTTATACTCAAGACTAAATGATCTTAGTTGGTTTAGATTTCCTATTGAAGAAGGAATCTTTCCTGTGAGACCGTTAAGCTCAAGACTAAGAAACATTAGCTGGATTAGACTGCCTACTGAATTCGGTATCTCACCTACCAGTTTATTAGAAGAAAGGTCAACAGATGTGAGACGAGAAAGGTTTCCTAATGAAGAAGGAATCTTTCCTATGAGATGGCGCCTCATAAGGTTTAGATTACGAAGATACTGGTGCTTAAAAAGACTACTGTTAGTTTTCAAGAAGCCATTGAGAAAGGTTAAACTAAGGTCGAGTGATATCACCTGACCAGAATTATTATCGCACGTGACACCCTTCCAAACGCAGCAATCACTACTTTTCCACGAACTTGTCCATTCATTATAATTTTCCATTTCCCACAAATGCAAGTTTGACTCAATAATCGGAAACTCATCTCTGAACTCCAAAAGAGCATCCCTCTGGTCATCACGACAAATGTGAGGCGTCGCAGAAGCAAGAACGTTGAATATAAGGGAGAAAGAGATGATAACAATCTTAGAAACCCATTAACAGTGGCTTCCGATCATCATGCGTATTATGAATATATCTCTGTTTTTTAAAATGTATTTGTGTTGTAAGTTATGAAACATGTATGCTTTATTTATTGGCTCTCTTCAAAGAAAAGGAAGAAAAAACCCCTAGTGGTGTGGGGAAGAGAAATACATACACATGGAAATGGTTTACCTAGCAAGTCATTGGTCAATTTGTCGGATTGCGTTAATTTATCTTCAGTGAATTAATTATGCCACACTGCAACTTGTCTCAAACATTTCCATTTTCTTTTTTTTAAAGTTCCATTGAAGTTCGACTCTTATTAAGTTTGATACATTACATAGGAACTACGCTGACTAAATTGATATCCAATATTAACAAAAAAAAAACAATCAGCAGAGCTATTACCGGCCACATGAATAATCTTAATTTTACCCAAACAAAAAATGTATTATCGACTATAGACCGGTAAGACTTATGCAACTGGTTTTAGTTACTACAAAACAGTTTCAGTTAATTTAAAAATTGAAAATAATAATAGTTAATTACCTCTCGTTAAGAGGTGAAGAAGTGTAGAAGCTGCATTCGGGTACCTGGACTCGATCGGGTCGGGTCTTTCGGGTTTCGGGTATTTCGGTTTTACCAACCTAAAATCTGATCGGGTATTTTTAGCGGGTCCGGGTCGGGTTCGGGTATTAAATTTCGGGTTCGGGTTAGATTCGGGTATCAAATTTCGGGTCAGGTTCGGTCCGGGTTCGGGTTATCCGAATTTTTTAGCTAATTTTTTAATCAAAATATTTTCGAAAAAACAGTTTTAAAAATCACAACTTATTAAACTATTTAATATTTTAGTTTTATAATGTTATATTGATTATAAATTGATTAGTTTTTTAGATTTATAATTATAGTTTTAAATATTTGTGTAACTATAAATATATATATATATAAATATTTGTTTAAATATATTATATATTTTGGGTATTTCGGGTACTCGTTCGGGTTTTATCGGATCGTGTTCGGATACCCGTATTTTTATAATGTAAAATCCGTTCGAGTATTTTATAGATATTGGTTCAGTTCGAATTCGGGTATTTCGGATCGGGTTCGTATTCAGGTTCGGGTTTCGGATATTATGCCTAGGCCTAGTAGAAGCCGTGACTTGGCAACTCTTGCGTCAACTCGTTCTGTTCAGGTGATTTGTCTTCGTCAATCAAGATGCCATTTCTCTCCATTGTTTATTCGTTCAACGTATTTCTTACGTTTACTAGTCTCTAATATTATATAGTTCCTTTTTTTTCTTTGTCAACCAACTTTCATTAAAGAGTTAATTGTCAAATATGCCTTAAATGTTACAAAGTTCTTTTATATCCCTTTTCCTAAGAAAAATAAATAGAAAGGGAGGTGATATTTATGTATATGTAAAAATTTAATTTATTTATATATATTTATGCATGTTGTTATAGTTCGTATATGAAACATATAATACTAATAGTTTGAATTTTTAAGTGCTATTTTTATGTTTTAATCTAGTACATACATAACTATTAACTAACACCATTAAAATTAAAGTTAAGTTTGGCACATATTAAAATATATAAATAGTAAAATTGAACTTTTAATTTGTTTGTGTATATTTATATATGGTACTATAATTCGTGTATGAAAATGTAGAATACAAATATTTCATGTTGGAAAATACTGCGATATTAATAATTAAGTATATCAAACTTAAAAAGAAAGAAAAATTGATATGATCGACAAATAAAACCCCTCCGTCCGGTTTGACGAAAGTGGTTGAAAATGGACAATACATTGAAGAAAACAGTTAGTAGAAAAAATTCGTAATAATAGTGATTTGAATAGTAAAATTGATTATAGATATTACAGCGATTAGTGATTGAATAGTATAAATAGATAAAAGTTGTTAAGTAAAATTATATTTAAACTAGGAATTGAATATGCAATGTCGTGCAAGAGCTTATACTATATAAGATGTTAATTTTTTTTCCAAAATAGATAAGCTTTGAATTAATTTTAGTAAAATCTGTTTTCTCACATAATTATATTGAATTAAAGTGTTACAAAAAGAACAGAGAGTTACTATAAACCACGAAGAGAAATAATGGGCATTCTCAATCTTACAACTAGAAGAGGAGGATATTTTGACGATTCATTGATAAAACCATTCACAACAATGCTTCAAGCTTTACAAAACCACCAAAGAAATTTCCTGCACAACCAACTATGAAAACGGGTTTCAAATTTATAACTTGAAAAAACATAATCTGGCTATTTCTGAAAATGAAGAATCTCCTTCTTTGAAATTGCCTATGCCAATTATCTTCAGTGAGATAGTTACCACAGACCCACTCAAAGAACCAATAATTGATGACTGCAGAATATAATTCAATTCACTTAACACTGATTTACCAATTTAGGGGAAGAAAATTCCCAGCCATAAGCTCCATCAATCCTTTAACTTAACTAATCCACAAACAATACAAGCAAATGAGTGATTATCAAACCCCATGAGTGGAGGTGGTTGAGCAAGAGCCTAAACTCTCGTCAAATCCAGAATAAACAAGAACGAAGGCTAACACATAATAGATCTGAAAACACGAACCTTGACATATCTGAAAAGACCTATCACGGTACCTACCACGAGCAGTCTAAATCATTTAAGACGTGAGCTATGATACCTCCAACGTGACACCACTGAGCCCCATCCTCTGATTTTGACTTATAGGGAGCTGAAGAGAAGAAAATCAAAGGGGAAGACGATTCCGGTGACCAGAGGCCTGCGGTCACCTCTAAATAATAAATAATATCTTTTATTATATGAATTTCTAAATCCTATAAACTCCTATCCATAGACACTTTCTTACCATTTTTGATAAACTTTCTAATAAAATAATATTATTAATGTTTACTTTTTTTAATAAAAAAATTCTTGTAAAAGATTTCCATTACACAAGAATACCTTTTATGGTTATTTTTATTTGAAATAAATAAAATAAAAAAAGAACATTGCAAGAAATCGCAACTTACAATTTACAAAAAAACTAACAATTTGACTTTTAAAATAAAGAAAGTAAACTAACAAATTTTATAGTTATGTTACCGTTATATTATGATTAGCAATAATAACATGTGATTTTGTCACGAAAATTAATATCGAATAGGTGTCGTTTCAAACTTTATTATATATAAGTTCTCTATTTCTAATGAACTAAAAAGTTTAGTATAATTATTATGAAATATAAATAAAATAGATCACTAACTTGTAAATAGTTGTTAGAAAAATACAAATCCCATATAGACACATATATTAAAATTGAACAAAAAAACATAATTATTATTTAAAAAATTTGTGTTTTTGATGTTCAGTTTTTAATATTACAGAAAAAATTAATCTACTATATTAGTAAATCACTAGCTCATGTGAAACTCAATTCCCTGTAATGGAAAAGTTGGCATTTGCACTAGTGACAGAGGCAAGGAAACTCCGACCTTACTATCAAAGCTACATTATAACCATAGTTACGGAGCATCCGCTTATCATCAAAACATGTGTTTGGATTGGTATAAGGCTGATTTCGCCGGTAAAGGAGATCTTGGAGCAACCGTCCCGCCTAGGATACATGGTACCGAACAACGAGGCAAAATACAAGGCCCTTACAGCAGGTATGGAACACGCTGTAAGTCTAGGAATAAAATCCTTCCACGCTTATACGGATTTTCAGTTAGTAGCCAGTCAGTATAACGAAGACGCCGCGAAGGATTCGAGGATGGAAAGTTTTCTCCAATTGGTGAAGGAATTTGCAGCAAAGTTTAACAACTTTGAACTAACCAAGATACTGCATGGAGAAAACACTGCGGTTGACGCCGTAGCCGCACTATCATCCACATCAAACCCACTAGTAAGAAGAGTGATCCCGATCGATTTATTTTTAAAAACCTAGTATCTAGCGCACCGACATAGTAATTTCGTAAAAGCCGAGCCAATAGGATGAACTAAAAAAAAAGAGTTCTGCATTATGAACGTTTTCAAATTATTCTTCTTGTCAACCTTCTTCTCTTACGATATTTCAAAAGAAAGAAGTAGAGTCGTAGTTGTAGCGCGCCTTCCCTCTGGTCGACCGCCTTTTTCTTCTCATTCTGACTTTAGCAGAAGACCAATGACAAGCATATAATTAGTCCGATCCATAAGCCACAAAGACTTCAACACCGGAATGGAGGGAGCTGATTATCCGGTACATTCAACACAAACAATTAGCAGAAGACCAATGACAAGCATATAAGCCAAAACACTGCTTACTTAAATCCATGAAGGTACGTGCGGGAGCCATTCCAGAGGGTAATTCCTAGCCATCAGGATAAAACGACAAATATACTATTAGGCAACAATGATTGGAGAAAGTGAAGAATACTCCAAACAATGTGATAAATGCCAACGTCATGCCCCAACCATACATCAACGGACATGACCTGTAACTTCAGCGTCCATTCCTTTCTTTTTTTTTGCGATGGGCAATAGAGATCGTCGGACCGATGGAACCTATATGTTAGAGCGATATGCAAAGACTAAGAAATATGGCTGATAAAGTCAACATCGAGATATCCTCAGCTAACGGACAGGTAGAGGCGACTTACAAGACCATTCTCAAAAACCTTAAAAATCAACTGGATTCTGAGAAGTATAAATGGGCTGAGAAACTTCCAGCCATGCTATGGACGTACATAACCATACCGCAAAACTCCATAGGAGAAACACCATTCTTCCTATCCTTCGGCATCAAGGCAATGGTGCCAGCGAAAGTCGTAGTCCCCAGCATACGGAGGACACTTAGTCATGATAACCAGTGGCTCAATAACAAAATGCTTGAAGACAACCTGGACTTTGTAGACGAAAGAAGGGATCTCGCAATGGTAAGATGCAAAACTACCAAAAAATCGCCGCGACACTACAACTCCAAAGTCAAAGAAAGAAAATTCAAGGAACAAGAAATCGTACTCATGAAAGTCTTTGATAACACAAGAATGCTTACCGATGGGAAACTCAGAGCAAGCTAGGAAGGACCTTACCCCGTAATACATGTTGTACAAAACAGGGTATCCAGATTGGAGGAACCTGAGAAAACGAAGCCCATGGTTAATGCCTTGAAAGCGGTTCATTTAAGGAAGTATTATCCTTGAAGAAAAAGGGAATAACCGTACTATGAACGGTATAAAGTATTAATGTAATAAGTCGAACTATGTTTAAGGCTTGGTTTCGTTGGGGTACATAGGCAGCTCACTCTAAATGAGTCCAACTATATCTTAATAAAATATATTTTAAAAGCCAAAAGCCAAAGCGTCAAAGGCAACACGCATAAATACAAAATCCTGAAAGCAAATAAAACCGTAAAAGACAAGTACGCTAAAAGACTACAACAAAAAGTTAGTAAAAATTAATGTGGTTGACGGAACCCCCAACTCAGAAGAAGGAACCTAAAAGAAAATAGCTTGCCCGGCCTGCTGAGTTTTCAAATAAAGAATGGAAATTAATGGATCTGGACGGCTCTCCCAGAAGGAACTTGATATAAGGATGATGTGTGCTGCTTACAAAGCAGCATTTCCCGCATTGACTTCTACAACATGATCTTACGAAATCACTAAAGAAGATACATGAGCTACTAGAACCACCATAGCCACCTCTTGAACCACGACGTCGGTAACACTGTCAGCAAAAACCTGTAAACCAAAGAAGGAAGGATAACTGGGTTCTCAATATCTTGAAAGAGTTTAATTCAGCCATGTTAGCAAAGCAAGTATGGTTATTAAATTTCCCGGATTCTCTTTTTTCCAAAAGTTTTGAAAGAGAGATTTTTTAGAAATAATAGTTCTTTGGATCCGATAAATGTAAGTTCACCATCTTATTATGGTTGTCAAAGTATTATATATGCAAATTATTTGGTCGTAAGAAGATTATTAAGAGAGCCGGTGATGGGAGGTCAATCTTCGTTTAGAGGGATTATTGGATACCAGATGGTGTTCCAAGAGAGCATGAGGTATTGAATAAAATACTTATCTAAATTTGATGGTATATCAATTTATTTAATTTATTGATTATGCAAGGAGGACTTGGAGAGAACTTTTATTATACCAATTTTTTGAACTTGGAGATGTCAGGTTGATTTTAGGATTTTATATTCCAAGAAGACCATGTTTAGATTATGGGGGTTGGCATTATTCAAAATTAGGACGATATTCTGTCAAGTCTGGATACCAACTTGAAGAGGAATATTCCTTTACTGATAATGGTACTTCTGGACCGAATACTCAAGCTCTTCAAAACCACACATGGAAACTGAAATGCCCTTTCAAGATTAAACATTTTATTTGGTAAGCAATCTCAGTTGTGTGGCTGTGAAAGATAACCTAAGAACGCATGGAATTAACTGTCACTCTGTTAGTATATGTGGTACTAATGGGGACTCGATAAACCATTATTTGAATGTCATTCATCGATTAAAACATGAGGCAAATCAATTTGGTCTAATTTAGATTATTTATTCTGGCGACAACTAGAGGAGGTCGATAACATGGCTTTCCCATGTATTATTTGACATATTTGGAAACCTAGGAATACAAATATATTCTCAAATTCTAATTCAGACCCAAGAGATATAATCAAGCAAGCATAGGCTGCCACTTTAGAATTGGTTCAAGCCAGAAAAGAGGTTGTCTTTGATTGACAACATGGGCTACTTAATCCAAAACCAGCTTCGGTAGCGGTCTCCCAACCAATTTCGGAGAATCCAACCTTTACCGGTTACCTTTGTTTAGTGGAGAGCATCCGACTTTTATTCTGGCATTGGATGGTTTTGCTTCCATGAGTTTATAGAGAGTGCATGCATAGGAGCTCGTGAAGTTCTGAGCAGTCTTTCGGCGTTACACACTGAAGTGGAGGGAGTCTTTTGGGCGATGACTAGTCTTATTTCTCTAAATATGTAGGAGGTTGAGCTTGCTACAAATTGTTCAGACATTTTGCAAATGGTGTTAGCTCCAGACGATTGGCATACATTCTTAATTTTCCTAGAAAACTTTGTGCGTTGAAAGAACCGTTTTAGATATTTTTCTCTTTATGTAATTCCTAGATCCCTAAATCACATGCCTGATTTCCTAGCTTGCAGTGTTAGAGGATCATCTTGTATTTCAAGTTTTATGTAACTTCAGAGGTTTTCCCTCTCTTTTAATAATATTACGAGTCAACTATCTAAATTTTCTTTGTAGTTCAACGCTCTTGGAATGTAGGAGATTGAGCATATATGAAACTGGCTATGGAGGCGGGTATACTCATCAGTGTAGACAGAGAAAAGCTGGCTAATTCTCCAGGTCGACGATCATTTTCAAGACTTCAGCTTAATCTACAATGAATTCAACTTTAGAAATCTAGAGAGAGAGAGAAGCAATGCCATTACCTAAAGCAAAGTTTCGATTTTGGAGTGAAGAGGAGACAAACTGCACCTAAGACCTCTTGCACACAAACCTACACCTCCACTCTCCTCCGCAAAGTAGTAGCACCCTGGACTCGAGAAGTACTCTTAATCTTTCCAGGAACCAACCACATAGCACTTGTAACCTATAAAAGCAAGTAACAAAGCTAGAGGATGAAACATAAGCTCACTCTTCACTGAAGAGCCGTGAATACCAACCTCCACCACCAAAGATTATTCCTTGAGTACCCTCGGAATTTATGGTGATCCAAGCAAAGGCCTCCTCAATTGCATGTTGTATAACGTCTCGAGGGTCCTTACCTATATTGGAAAAGACCTTGTCATTTCTAGCCTTCTAGATAAATCATAGAAATCAAGGATAACTAGACATATCCACCATCAAAGGCAATCTACAAAATAAGAAGTCCAAATTTGAGAACAGAGAGCTATTTGGAAAAAACATCAACCACAACTGGGATAAGAGACAAAGCCCAAGTCTAAACGGCTAGGGTCGTTCAAACAAAACATGATTAACTGTCTCAAAATCTGCTCCACAACAGCTACAAGATTGATCACAGTTAATACCACGCCGAGCCAGACTTGCTCTCACCGCCAATTGACTAGAGAAGGATTGCTACATGAAATGTATAATATTCGAGACACACTTTTCTTTGCAAACGTGACCTTGCAGAGCCTCAACAGTTGGACCATACCTAGCATGTTCCAACGAAGAAAGGTTCCTTTCTGCCCAATACCTTTATTTGACGGAATATTTCCTAAACATAGTCAAATGCCAACCGAGCCAATCAGGTCTTGACTACCACATAACCGAGATACCGAGAATATGCCTAGCATAATAAGTGTCAATTAGTTGGTTAATTAGAACCATACGCCAACTCCGGGAACCTGAATCAATCACCTGGTCCACTATTGAATTATGATACAAAGCAGAACCAGGACCAAAAGTTGGACAAGGGATTGAATTAACAATCCACGGGTCATGCCAAACAGAATCATAGAGCCAGAACCCATTTGTTTAATCATACCTTTCCTCACCAAAGTCCTAGCCGATATTATACTCTGTCAACCATTTGAATCTCTAAAATAATGACCTCGCATAAAACGTGAGAAAAGGGAATTAGGGTGATCTTTATGACGCCATAGCTGCTTAGCAAGGATGCATGTATTAAACTCTTTAATCGCACAGAAACCCAAACCGCCTTCGTGTTTTCCTAGACATAATTTCTCCCATTTAACCCAATAAATCCCCTTGGAGCTCTGAGAAGAGCGCCACCAAATATGAGATCACACAAGTAATCCTTGTCGTAAGAGACTTAAGGAGGCGAAAATATGACATTACATATGATGGCAAAGCAGTCAAGACTTACTTGATAAGGATTTCTTTAGTACCCTACTATGATTCGACGTTTAATAAAGTCCACCCACAGTCAAGTAGAGTTGATCCTGAATACAGTATAGTTGATCCCTGGTTTGGTAGAGTTACTCCTGAATGTAGTAGAGTTAGTTTGCGGTTTAGTATAGTTGAACCAAGGTATGGAGGTAGTATGGAAAATGTGAAACATGGATTTGAACAAGTTGATATGGATGGCACAATCTCATATGATGAAGATTACATCAGTGTTCATGGGAAATCCAAGCAAGAAGAAAAGAGAAACATCTCGGGAAAAACAAAGGCATTGGGGTTCAATGCTGAGTATTTGGACATAGAAATGTCATCATTAGAATTGGCGGTCGGGCAATAATACTCATCAAATGATTAACTCAAAACAAGGTTGAAGATTCTGTCAGTGTTATAGAGGTTTGACTTCAATATTATCGCGTCATTGAGGTCAGTGTTGGATCTGAAATGTTGGGTGTCGAAATGTCAAAGGAAAGTGTGAGCTTCATGTACTGATGTGGAGAGAACACAATTGTTGAGTAACAAATAAATCATACCGGGCACGCTAAGCATCTGCTGAAGTTTAGGATGTTTTTAAATAGAATTCGTAGGTGGTACTGAGCCTTCTGTTCTACCGAATCATGTCACTGATTAACTGAACAAGTAATTCAGTCTGAAGGTACAATTATCATATGATGATAGAGTTTACATGATAGCTTGGTAGAGTTCATAATATAGGTTAGTAGAGTTAGTATTATCTCACAGTAGAGTTTACATGTAGGGTTGAATATATAGGGTAGTAGAGTTAATATCACGTAATGGTATAGTTGGTGTTGTTACCCGTCTGGTTTGGTAGAGTTCACTTTGTAAAGTGTTTTCTCATGTTGATATTGGGTAACGGTTATTGCAATTTATGCATATGAAATATTAGAAGGCACACCTTACTCTAAAGTAAGCACGTACACTTGCTTAAGAAACTTCTGAATGTAGTTTCAAAGAACTTCCTTCGCACTTATTTGGGCTTAAAAGAGAAAATCTCCGAACCCTTATCAAGCTCGAAATAGACCGGCAAGACAAGCTCAAGTTCATATTCATAGCACTCGATGCAAGTATTAGAGGGTTTCCTTATATGAGAAAGGTTGTTGTTGTTGATGGTATCATTTTGCAAGGAAATTACAAAGTTACTATTCTAACTACAACCTTGCAAGATGGTAATTCAACATATTTTCTATGGCTTTCAGTGTGGTGGATACCAAGAATGATGAGTCTTATGAATTGTTTCTTACATAGCTCAACCGTGTTAAAAACTGTTAACAAAGAACTTGCCATCATATAGATAGGTAAAATTCCATTTCTAAAGCCATAGAGAATGTGTACCCACTTTCTTCTCAGGGAATATGCATCTACCACCTACGTATAAATATTTTATTAAAATTTAGAAGGAGAAAATCCCTTAAGTTATTCAAGAAAGTTGCAATTGCGCATAGGGTTGACGAGTTCAACGCTATCTTTGCTCATATTGAGGCATTAGATCCAAGGCTTCATGCGTATGCGTACTTGCAAAGAGCTGATGTTCGGTTGTGGAGGTGAGTTTATTTTCCTGGAAATAGATACAATTTTACAACATCAAACATATTAGAATCAATCAACCATGCCTTATCCCAAGCAAGAACTTTCCCCACTGTGTAATTATGGCGATGTTAACATGTTGGTTCACGAAGATGAGGACAGAGGCTGGTCTGACTACAAAAATTGAGAAGCCCCTAAAGGTATTACGTTTGGTGTTTGGTAACGTTTAGTAAAGTTAGGTTTATAATGTTGTTGCATGGTATAGTTCATACTCTTATAGTAGAGTTCATACTCTTATGTTAGAGTTCACACTCTTCAAGTAGATTTTGTACTTACTTGGTAAAGTTCCAAACTACTTGATATAGTTCAGACTAGTATAGTCGATTTTATTTTGTTTGTTAAACTACATACTAGTATTGAGGAAGCTAGGCATTATAATGTGTAAGACATAGACGAACACGAGGCTGTGGTTTCAAGATCAACATCTTCTCATTTGGTCAATTTGGGTAAGATGACATGTTCTTGCAAGCGGTTTAACGTGAAAATTTTTCCTTTTGTGCATGCCATTTCCGTTACCGAGCTACTTGTACAACGCCTACTCCAATAATTTAATGCCAAGGGATGCATCAATTTATGTCCCATTGGATGTGAGCTGTAAAGTGTGTAATCCACCCCACGCACATCAACAACAAGGAAAGTCAAAGACATTTGGAATAAAAAGCTGGTTTGAGTGTTCAGGATAAGCAAAACGACCAAGAAAAGTTTCAACTTGTTCAAGATGTAAACAACTAGATCACAATGCTCGTACATGTAGTGAAAACGTACAATCTTGAATATCTATGAGTTTAAATTTGTACTCTTCCATACGTGAACTTACTAGTTTAGTAGAGTTCATACCAATATGTTAGAATTCATACCAATATGGTATAATTCTAACAATATGGTCGACTTCATACTTGTGATAGCGTTTAAGCCGATGTTGTCTTTGTTAAAGTTTTAAGTTATTAACGGAACGTGTAATATAGCATAGTTTTCATTACTAGTTGTTGTCTCATTATAAAAGGTGTATATAAATACTATAAATACTATCGAAGAACCAAAACCAAAAAGAAATATTGGTCTTTCAAGATTATAAAATAGCGCATTTATGCGATCACCGAAAGATGTTATAACATGTTCACGTATACCAATAGTACATAACAAAACAAACTCTACCAGCCTACGACCCTAAAAACCATAACTCTACCATTCTAGGAGTAAGTCTTGGCAAGTTGAAAGGAGGAGGGCCTTATCACACAATTGTTGAGGATTCGGATCAGTGTACGCAGTAGTCTTCTTCCCCAAAAGTTGTTCCCGAAAGTCAATGGCGTATTTCAGCCGAGTGAAGGAAATATACTCATCATTCAGCCACTCGAATGTGCATTCAAGGGCTAAACAGTCCATGAACTTCAAGCAGTATATGCCACAATTGCCAGACCAAACATTACATGGAGTGCGCTTCACCCGTAATATTTTGTACGTAGCCGCACTAACATGTTCACGCATCTCCGGCTGTGCAAAAAATTGATTATCTTTGTAATCATCACGGCGTACGGCCTACATGAAAGGAGTAGAAGGAATGTAAGTTCTGCCAATAATCAACTAACTCTACCAAACTTGTAACAACATCTACTAAATTTAACAACCAACTCTACCAAATTAACAACGAACTCTACTAGGAACATACTCTGTCACACTACCACCATCCAGTGGTTGTTGTTAATATTATTAGGAATGTAAAGTGTATCTACATCTCGCATCCATTGCTTGTTAGTTGCACAGAATGCCTTCAAAATAGCTCTTGAAACCCATTCGTCAAGATGAAAGTCTTCTCTTTTCCCACATAATTTATATTCTATTGATTACACTATTACACCAGAATGGACTGGGATATTGCAAGGATCTTTGCCGTAAAAGATTCATACCGGATGTCATATGTTGGAACACCAAAAGTGAATGTATTCTACAAATTAATGAAAGAACTCTACCAAACTATGAGTAAACTATACCAGAAAGCGAATGAACTTTACCAAACGAATGTTATATATAACTTACCAAATCGTGAATCCACCCACATTGATCGATAAGTTATCTGTGTTTTGGTGACAAAAAGCGGAGATAGAAATCTGCTATTGGACTAGGCGCATCAATGGTAATTTTCCTACACAATTTGTAAATAGCCCAGAAAACATAAGATATGATGGTTAAATAGAGCGTTAAAATGACGGAAAAAGATATTGCTTACAATTTGTGAAACACATAGTCACGTAGCCGAAGCATTTTAATTTTTGGAATTAGGACAAAAGAATCGTAAACAGTGGGAGAATGAACCATGTTCTTCAATATCCTCTTCACAATAGAACATCCAATGAAAGGGGATACTTGTAACAAGGATACACAGTTAGGAAAAATACACTATGAACAATTGAACTCTACCATGAACAACTGAACTCTACCATGGACAACTGAACTCTTCTATTTAGTTCATGATGTCTACTATGGTCTACTCAACTCGACTATATAATATAAAAAACCTCTACCAAAGTTTACAACACACAACTTTTACAGAAACAATTTTAGTTATAAACAACATTGATATGAATCTATACATGGACAACATAAATCTGAGTAAATCTCTTTCAAATAGAGCTTTACGTATCGAGTTCTGATCCAACTCTGGAGAAGGAATGTCGTGCTCTATATCACCTATTTCAGCGTTCAGAACAGGTTCACGAGTCCGACTTGGTGAATGTGTTTGAGTTCCGCCTCCAACGTCAACCTTGTTGTTCTCCAAAGACTATATAACCGGCTGCACCCTGTTCTCTTCCAGCCTAACAAGCATCTCAAGTAACATTGTCTAATCTGGACTTTTATGCTCAAAGCTTGCAATACGCTCAGTGAGCATGGAGATGTTTGCCCTGTCCTCGTCTAACCGAAATAGACAGTCCGAAAACTCATCTTCAAAAGCATTGGTCAACCTTTGGAGACTTTCAATCAAGGTGTTTGACTCCTTTTGTTTGTTTTCATCGTGGTTTTTTAACCTCTTCACATTCAGCTCTTCCCTCTTTTTCTGTTTGACTCTTATAAGTTCATTCAAGATAGTCATCCATCTCCGGCTCACTGCTCCCCACAGAAGGTGGAGTCCTCTCCTTCTGTTTCTTCTTCTCTACAACTTTCTTCTTCTATGCGTCTCTCTTCTTCTTAATGTCCTTCTTGTTCACTGCCTCGTTCAAATGAGAACTTGGCTTTGACTGCTTGTCTTTCCTCCACTTATCATCAATATCAGCCTTCCTCTTTGCCCTTTTATTAACAACTAGTGGTATGTCCCAAAAGGAGTAATCTAGAGTGCCATAGAGTATGTCTCCGATCTGTCCACTCTCGAATCTTCAACATCTTCTGGCCAAACATGGAAGATCTCAGCTGGAGGCATTGGACGTAGGTGCCTTATGCGTACTTGAAAGAGAAGAAGAAATAAAGGTTATCACAAACAACCTTTTCTAATCACAGGAATAACTTTTCCATGTTTAGAGCAACTCTACCAACATGAAGATCAACTTTACCAATATATGATCAACTCTGCTGAACAGAGAATCAACTTTACCAAGGAAAACCAACTCTATGAAATACTAAGTAAACTTTACTAAGTGCAAGATGAACTTTACCGACTAAGTAAGAGTCAAAACAAACATATTTACTTTACCAAGCTGACTATGAATTATTCCACGCTGTTTGTCAACTCTACCACGCCGAAACTTAGCTCTATTAAGCTAACATATTAACTCTACCATATTGACTATGGACTCTACTATGTTAGCAATTCACCTTTTTGTCTGCCGTGTTATCCTTATCCAACTCGACAATTTCTATGGTTTCCTTGGTTTGTTTCTTTGGTCTCTGCCATAGAATGAGAACATTCACACCTTTTTTTTTCTCACCAAACATTTATGCTAATAGGGGGATAAACTCCAATGCACATATGGGAAGCGAGTGCACAAACCCCTGGATCATGTAGGAATCATTTTTATAAAATGCACTTTTGATCGATCTCATCAGTGCGGTAAACACTTCTTTTCCCCAATGATGCCTTTCAAACCGCTCTAGATATGTGACCAACTTAGCAGAACTAGATGGAATCGTACTATTACAGTGAACCATAGATACAACATGCAAAACCACTAGCAATCCAACCATCTTCCTCTTCTCAAAAGACCATTTTTTTGCATTGCTGCATAACCCTTTTCAACTCTACCCACATAGGGCCTTTACAAACTGCTAAACCCATATCCTCCCATAGTTCTCCATTGGCTACCTCCTCCACAACAAAAGATTCATCCACCAAACCGTGAT
The DNA here is from genome assembly GCA_023374145.1 of Lepidium sativum. NCBI lineage: Eukaryota > Viridiplantae > Streptophyta > Magnoliopsida > Brassicales > Brassicaceae > Lepidium > Lepidium sativum. The sequence continues at coordinate 1,186 of JAKUCM010002254.1, read as the reverse complement.
TAAGCTGCGTGATTTCCTCAAACTTGTGCAGAGAAAATTTCATAGGCTGACAACTAACCCATACATATAACTCATATTGCTTGAAATATATAGTTGATCCGCCAATAAATATTGTACATGTCTTCCCTCAAACATGTAGTCAAAGTCAACAAGCTTCAAAAAGACTCTAAGGCATGAGTTCTCCTCTGTGTCTTAGTATGCATCTTCACTAATACCCTTTATCATATTATTAATATAATTCAGATTGCAATGGTAGTCCTTGGCCGTAGCCATACCTGTTGAGTAGAAACAAAAAGTAGTCAAAACCAAACTCTATCAAACATGTATATGAATACAAACTCTTCTAAACTATAACCTAATTTTACCAAACTATAACCTAACTCGATCAAATTATAACTTAACTCTACCAAACATGTATACGAATACAAACGCTTCTAAACTATTGTTAGTTGGACGACATTGAATAAGACTACGATCCATATATCATCACATTGGATCGTATTTATCTTATCAACATCAATGGTGAAGATGCGAGAAGCTAAGGATCAGAAGATGAGGAGATTGAAGATACTGCAGCTAAGCAACAGAAGGTCAGGAGAGATCAACTGGCATCAATCGTGTGCTTGACATGTGAGACGAAGAAATGAAGATTCGTGTAGAAGATTTTCGAAGACATTTATTCAAGAAGATCTTCGAGAATCAAGGAATTCCGAGTATCAAGGAATTGGTAAGAAATCTCCGAGAATCAAGGAGCTGACAAGAAGATCTTCGTGATTCAAGGAATTGATAGGAAGTCTCATATAAGAGTTTTGGAAGAAAGCAGTTTAGGGTTAGCACTTTGGGGAAATGAATATGTTTTGTGAAAAAGATTTTTAATACACATAGGTTGAATTAGACTTTGGTGTAATTCACAAAGAGTGAATTTTTGTAAGAAAAATTCGTCTTTAATAAGGTCTGTTTGTTGAGCTTAAAATCAAGAATATGTAAGAATGCGGATTTAACATCTACAAATGGCCCATAAGCCCACAAAGAAGAAGAAAAAGTTGGCTTCTAGAGACAAGTGACCGTTGGATCTTAAGTGCAACATGTGACTTCTTTTCGCCAAGTTTGAGAGTCCGTAGAAGTCGCTATCGCTCCTCGCATGTCAGTTCGTATGCGGCTAGTTTTAGGGTCTTTCATACATTAA
>JAKUCM010002253.1:0-43749 GCA_023374145.1 Lepidium sativum | reverse complement strand
AAAATAGAACGAATAAAATGTTTTATATAACATATTTGGCTTTTATAATATTTAAAGATTTTGTCGTTTCCAAACCGTACCGGGAATAATTACAAAGTGGGTTGTGATGAGTTAATGTCTAATTTAAAAGCAAGTATTGTGATTAAGCAAATAATTGTTTTTAGTTTTTTTTTAAAAAATTATTTCTAAAACATAAGCTGATGTGGCAACAATATAGGAGTTTGAGTAAAATGAGTTGGATGGCTTAAGAGGTCGAATAAGTTCGGCAGCGGATCGCAGAATCTTGGTGATCTTCTCTATCTAATGAATGGGGAGGGGAACACCAATGGCGAAAGCACTCTGCTGGGCCGACGCTGACACTGAGAGACGAAAGCTAGGGGAGCGAATGGGATTAGATACCCCAGTAGTCCTAGTATCATTAGAAAGTAAAAAACGTTAAAGCCCCTTATCGGATTTGAACCGATGACTTACGCCTTACCATGGCGTTACTCTACCACTGAGTTAAACCTTCATTTTATTACTACTAGGGATTGACCGGGCTACGCCCGGTTTTATTTTTAGAAACATTTATGTGTAGTTTATTTGTTGGGTAACTTGTCAAATTTTGTGATTTACGTTGTATTTCTGAAATGAAATGTGTGTGCATCAGAAATAGATAATTTTCTTATTATTTGGAATGGTAAAATTAAAGATATGTTGCCCTACATATTGGACAATTTTTATTTGCGTTAAGCCAATTTATTATGCAATCATGGTGGTAGATGTGGTTGCAGGCTAGATTATTAATGACATCTCGTCCTTTGAATGTTTGAAGGCTAATAGTGCAAATTTTCAGTTATGAGTTTTAGTTATGAAGCAGACTTCAATCATGATTCTATTTTGGTTTTATTTATTATTTAAAGATCAAAAGTACATGTGTGAAATTTTTTGAAGACCACACTTATATATTATCTGAAGAACAGTTTAAGAATATATCTTTTATGAAGTAGTATTTATTTATAAAATTATGTCATTGAAATATCCAAATTGCATAAGATGTGATTCTTTTCGAATAATTAGATCGATAAGATACAATAACCTCAAATCCTTTTATAGTTTGTCTAAATTAAGAGAAAGAGAACAAATTCTAGATATCAGAATTATTAGTTGGATTAACTAAATGGAAAAATGACATGAATATAAGATATTCAACCCAATTATTTTGGATAGTATAAAAAATAAAAATAAAAAGTAACTAAGGACATTCAAAAGTGGTGAATATGTATTGTTTCAATAGAAGATTAAACAACTTCATCACTGTAATCAACCGACGTGTAATATGGACATTCAAAGGTCTTTCGAATTTGAATAACGAAGACTAAGTTACATATTATATAGTCTTTGGTCCATAAATATATATTAAAATGTAAAACAAAAATTTTATTTTCAAAGATTTGTTTTAACAAAATCGAAATGGACTTACTTAATAAAAAAAGATGAAGAATTGGATGAAGAAGAAGGTTCAGTTTCTGGTAATTAGAGAGTTTTGATTTATGAATGACAAAATCTAGATATATAATAAATGGTTAAATTTTAGTATTTTTCCAAATATATAATAACTAAATTATGCTATATAAGCTAATTGATTATATAATATATTATGAAAATTGTTTATTCTAAAGAAATTTTATTTTAAAGAAACCAATTTAACTTTTTTCTTTGACTCGGTTCATATTCAATTTAGGTTTTTCAAATATGTAAAAAAAAGAAGATAAATATAGTTCATCTTACCTTACAATAAATTCATTTGTTTCATGCAATCTCTTTATCAACGCATTATCTACACCTTGGATTAATGAAACCATTTGCAGGTTTGTGTCATGAGAAATTCAATAAACTTTGGAATTGGGGCGCTTCTCGTTCTTCACGTCTTTATCGGATATTTCGTTTGGATGTGTGTTCCGAGTCTTGAAAAGAATTGCACAGTCAGCATATATGGGTTGTTTATTCCAGACGCCTTGTCATTCAAGCCAACGTCGTTTGGAATAATACGGGAGACAGTGAAAATTTGACGTTAAGCTAGGAAGTTGTACATTGACACTTTGATATGGAATTTGCAAGTTTGGCCAATAATGTGTCTTAAACTTTCAGGAGTTTTAGTTTTTAGTGCTTCATTGTTATCATCTCCCTAGGTAAAAAGGTAACAAATTTTGGTTATTACTTGTATGAAAGGTGTAGGTGTGTTTTTGAGGTGCAAGGGCATTGAATATACCTCAATGAATGCGTTTATAATTTCAGAAGCTTTCCGTCCTGCAAAGTTTGTCCCTTCACGATCAAAAATCACAAATGTTGCTGTGTTTTTGTTGTGGTCACGGACTCTTACTTCAAAGCGGTACCTACACATCCATTTGGATACAATTATTTGTTGTTTAGTTTATGTTTGTGTTGGACATGTCTTTTTCAAATGAAAGCATAGTGTGCAAACCTGATGAGGCCGACATTGTTGTATTTTAGACATGCGTTGCAGTAGAATGAGGAGCCGGATTTTCCCAACTTTGTGTTACAGCTATTGCACGAGATGTAGTACCAACCATATTGTTCGTCGATGGCATCTATTGTAGCGAGATAGATAAAGCTTGCCGCCTTGTTTGTTTGTCATTGGAAAGTAATTAATAATCTCGACGACTGTGCTACAGAGTTTAGAACTTGTAGGGTTATCAGTTTTGAAAAGGGACTTACCTATGGAGTTTCACTTAAGAGATACTGTTGTAATTCTTTAATAGTCACAGTTTCTAGTTTTGTGATGGAGGATGATGCGCTTGAAACAGTCGGAGGTTTTTTGTCACTTTGAGATAAGTTGAAATGTGTTTTTGTTGTTATGTTAGTGTCGATTTGGCTATCATTGGGAAATGATGGTAATCATGCAATATCATCAGAGAATATACCTTTTGAAAAAACTTTTGGTATCATCAACGTCATTGTCAAAAAAGAGGCGGGTAGCTGATGTTGAGCTTAGGGTTACAATACCTGTAGGAAAATTAGGTGTGTAGTGGGATCAAATATAAGTTGTAGTTGTATTTGGGATTAGTGAACAAGGAATTGAATATACCTCCTATAGATTTTGGGTTCACAGTAGTGATGAGAATCACTTTTGGCTTGACGTGTGCGTTATTCCATCGGGTCCTAAATTTTCCGGCAATGTTTCCCCATAAGCTAACACGGATTATGTCACACCTGGATATTAAATGTGAGGTCGTTATCCTGAGAGAGAGAGATGTATTAAGCGTAAAGCTTGCGAGGGCTTACTCTTGATGTTGGAGGTGTAGAAACACTCTATCACTTGATCTTGTGTCATGTACTTGATGTGTCATTTCTTCAGTGGATGTCAAGTGGAAGTTGTCACTTGAAATTACGCAGAGCTCACCTATGACATCTAAAAGACGTAAAAGTAAGTTCGTGTGGCGTGATGTTTATGTGTTAAGTATTGTAAATGGGTAAGTATTGGGTTACCGAAGAGGTCAATGTTGGTGTCAGCAATTGCAGAACACTCTTGGAAAGTCTGTAACCTAAACTTGTCTTCTTCAATTATATGATCTCCGAGTGGTGCCGGGAGGAATGTTGTTTTGTCAGTGAAAGAGATGGAGTGTTTGTAGTCGGAGACACGGTAGTACTTCTTGCTGGGATTGACCATGAAGTTTTTCAATTTGTATATTGTGGTCGCCATCAATTCTTCTTGAAACCGAATTGCCCGGTTTGCCGAAATAAAACCTTGAACTGCATTTCCCTGCAGTCGTATTGATACGAAATCAGTGTTGTCTATTTAGAAGAAATAGATTTCAATGTACCTTGGAGTCAAAGAGGAGGAATTCAATGCCTTTAATATTCTTCTTGTACGTATTTAAAAGCTTAGAAAAATTATAAGGAACAAAAAAAATTTAAAACAAAATGGGCTTGAAAAAGGAAAAGCACATCTAAAAGAGACCAAGACATACAAAATCGAAGGCCTAAAATTCTGCAGTTGTAGATTCGAGATAGCTGTGAGCATTGGTCATATATTCATATTATTTTGTTTCTTTTAAGTTTTCTATGTTTGTTATTTTGATTCATAAATCATACTATCGTTTTCTATTTTCAATGTCATTGTAATAGATTTTTTTTGCAAATATTATATTTATTGTAGCTTAGTTTTTTAACATTATAAAGATAATATAATAATTTTAATATAAAAAATATTCTGAAGCATCAGCACAAAAAAGTTGAATGACATGTCAATGTAAAAGTGCTTTTAAGAAACTGTTAACAAAAAAATTCTGTGATGTATAGAAAGTAAATGATGTTACCTTTCTCAATAGATGACATATTAAAGAACTTATAAGCTAGTCATTTTTATTTGGGACGAATATAAATTGGTCACTAAAAACATATAAGTTGTAAAATTTAGTCTGTGAGTTATGATTTTTTACTTTTTTTTTGTTACTCTCTGTTGTTGCTTCGTTTGGATCACTGCGAAAACCCATAGTAAAATAATAATTAAACGAAAAAATATGGAAGCTATAGATGTTAAAATCAATCAAACAATTTTCAAAACCCGCTTAGCAGTATAATCTCGAAAGGAAAAAAGGAAGACAACGAATTTAAGGGTAACAAAAAGAAAAAAAGGTATTCAGATTGCTGTACCTAATAAAGCAAGGGCCGAGAATATCTGACATTGATGATCTTCTCAGAAAATGCTAGGGGTTGTTTTTTTTCACATGAACCATATTAGTTTGAGACAAATGAGAATATAAGAAATCACTAAAGATTAAACGAATTAGACAAATACTTGCAGTATGGAACGTTAGAAAATTGGAAGAGAAACTTTTCTGATTAATTTTAGTAACATTTGTCACTTTTAAATATATTGTGGGTCAATGCCCATTTAGTTTCCATCAATTTTTTAATAAAACTACGCTTAAACGTAGAGTGTGGGATGTTTAAAAGGTGAGTCACTAAGTGAGTTCTTTAAGAATTGTTTTAGAAATTTTATGCTGACATGCCATCATTAAAAGAGATTAAAAAATCTAATGTGGATGACTTAAGAGGTCTCAAAACCTTGATTTTCTTAGTATAGAAAAAGAACATTTATGCTGACATGGCATCATTAGAAGAGATTAAAAAATCTGATGTGGATGGCTTAAGAGGTCTCAAAACCTTGTTTTTATTAGTATAAATTAAGACTAAGTATACTGGGAATTTCTTTTTTTTTTCTCTCCTGATTTTGAATGTTTTTCATATCTTCTTTCCTTACTTAGTGTCCAAGTCACTAATTTTGCAAGAAAAGTGTTAACCTAATTGAGATTGAACACTAGTAGAATTTTTCGTATAATCACCAAAGACCCACGATCATTTTGTGACATATTTACAAATAGCCACGAAAAAACTATAAAAGCCACGAAATGATATTTAGTAGCTCTTTCGTGGCTAATTAGTCACGATTTAACCACATAATATTATGTATCAAAATGTGCCACAGTTTACTCACGTTTATTTTGTGGCTAATATAGTCACGAAAACCTTTGTGGCCAAACCGTGGCAGAATAGACACCGTTTATCCACAAAATATTTTATGGCAAACTGAATTGTCAAATCAAATAATCGAACATCAGTACCACTCCACAAATCAGTAAGTAGTCAAATCACTTTCGGGGGGAGAATATATTCGCATTTTGTCATGACAAAAACAATGACTATTCGTGATTAATATTTTGCCACATTATATTTTAGATGGCTATTTCGTGACTAAGCCTTGCCACACAGTCAAGTTTATGGTTATTTCGTGGCTATATTAGTCACAAAATATTTTTGTGGCAAAACCGTGTCTATGTTTTAATAACTTCTACACGACAAGATCACTTTGGAAACCCACATATCTTATTTTTCTTTCACTTCCTCATCTATTTTTCTTCCATTCCATATCCGTTCATAATCATTTTATTCTCCAAAATGTCTCACTATTTTCAATCAAGAGAGTGGATGGATCGACATATTGATCCGGTAAGAAATTGTGTATCTGAAGAGTTTATAGAGGGGATTAATGTATTTCTTACATTTGCTTGCAATCAAGCTTCTTACCAAGAGTTAAATACTCTATTGTGTCCTTGTGCGCGGTGTAAGAATCGAAAGCAATGTGATGCAAGAACTGTATACAAACATCTTTTTTGTGTGGGATTCAATGGAAATTATTATGTTTGGTCTAGTCATGGAGAATATTGTTATGATGTTGACGAATCATCAACAACAAACTAGTTTACCGGTGAAGAAGCAATGGGATATGAGCAACCTGCAAATTTTCAAGTTCCGGTTGGGACCTACGAAAATTTTCCATACGTGAATGTTAACATGGGAGAAAATGTTGGAGACTCTCATATTTTGTAGAATACGGTGGAAGCAACCAACAAAGGAATGTATAATGACACCATTTTCAAGCTTTTGAAAATGCTAATCAACCCCTTTATGTTGGATGCGATGAAGAAATTTCTCAATTGTGATTGGCTTCTAATATTCTTAAAGCAAAAACTGATTACAATTTTCATGAACCATATGTTGATGAGTTATCACATACATTTAGAAAAGTTATTCTAATGCCAAATAAAGCACCAACAGCATACTACGAGATAAAGAAGTTGACACGAGCACTAGGACTTCCCGTACATAAGATTGATATCTGTGAGGATAATTGTATGCTCTTCTGGAAAGAAGAAGATAAAGAGTTATTGAATTGGCGATTCTGTAAAAAGATAGATATCATCCAAACAACATAACCGATAAAAAGAGATCAAAGCAAAGAATGTTTTATATGACAATTACGAAGCGGTTGAAGAGGCTGTACCAATTAGAGATGACTGCATCTAATATGTGGTGGCACACTGAACATATATCTCTAGAAGGAAAAATGCATCACGCGTCAGATGAAGCAGCTTGGAAGCATTTTAATGAGTTACATCCTAGTTTTGCAGTTGATAGCCGTAATATTTATCTAGGCTTATCAACAAATGGATTCAATCCTGTTGGTATGAGTGGTGAGGCACACTCAGTTTGGCCTGTGATCGTAACTCCTTATAACTTACCTCCTGGCATGTGCATGAAGAGGGAATATGTCATTATATCGGTATTAGTTCCAAGGCCAAACCATCCAAAAAAGAGTCTTGATATTTATCTTCAACTGTTGATTGAAGAATTGAAAATTTTGTGGGATAATAGTGTGGAAGCGTACGATGTATCAAAGAAACAAAATTTTATGATGAAAGTTGCATTGATATGGAAAATCAGCGATTTTCCAGCATAGGCATGTTATCTGATTTGATGACACATGGTCGTTTAGCGTGTCCATATTGTCTTGATCAAACAAAATCATTTTTGCTACAGAATGGAAGGAAACATAGTTGGTTTGATTGCCATAAAATGTTTCTGCATAAAGATCATCCTTACAGAAGAAATGTTCAAGCGTTTAAACGGGGAAAACAGTAGTAGATGATCCTCCAGCATGGCTGAATGGAGAAAATATTCTTTACAAAAGAATAAATAATATTGAGGGATTATCAAGAACAGTCGATTGTGGAGGAAATGGACATGAGAAGCCTGATCGAACTATAAATGGCTATGGTGATTACCATAATTGGGTAAATAAGAGTATCTTTTGCGATTTGCCATATTGGGAAGACCTTCTTCTTTGACATAACCTTGATTTCATGCACATAGAGAAAATTTTTCTGACATTTTAATCAACACATTGTTGAATATTTTGGGGAAGACGAAAGACAACATTAAATCAAGGATGAATCTCATTTCTATATGTATAAGATAAGAATTGCATATTAAACAAGATGGAACATTGCAAATACCAATCTATCGGTTGTCAAACGAAGGCAAAAAATGAAATTTCTCAATTGGTTGAAAAAAGATATAAAATTTCCAAAACGATATGCGTCAAAGTTTAGTCGGTGTATTGATGAAAACAATTTGAAGTTATCGGGACTGAAAAATCATGATTGTCATGTTATCATGCAACGACTCCTCCCATTTGCCTTTTCAGAACTTCTTCCAAGAAATTTTCACACAACAATTTCATGTATTTTTAAGTCTATTATATATTTATCTATCTCTTGATTAACGATACTTATTGTTATTGTCCATGTGTGTAGAAATTGCACTTTTTTTGTCGGGACATTTCAACAAAGACTTTACGATTCAAAGATGTTACTATTTTGAAAGAAAAAATCGCGGTGAAAATCTGTAATTTGGAACATATATTTCCTCTATCATTCTTTGATGTTATGGAACATCTGCCAGTGCACCTACCAGATGAAGGTGCTTTAGGTGGTCCTTTCCAATATATGTGGATTTATCCGTTTGAGAGATACATGTATGATTTGAAGAAAAAAATGATAAGGCACACATTACATGTTCGACTGTTGCATAATGTTTGAATAAAGAGATTTCAAATGCATCTGCACATGTGTTTAGAAATCTAGAAGTTATAATTGGCGTTGTGGATGGAAATATTCGATTTATATATAATTCTCCAGATGTTCCGAGCTTGTTTTACCATGAAGGCCGAGTTAGTGGGAAAAGCACAACAACATGGTTAACAAATGTGGACTACATTGTACTCCAAACGTTTCTGTTGTTTAATTGTGACACATATAAACCATATGAAAGGTATGAAATTTGATATATATATATATATATATATATATCTATTTAATTTGAAAATTTAAATTAATTTATTTTACGAACCATTTACAGGATGTTTGAAGAGTATATAACAGATCTAAACCTAGAGATCACTAGTAACAAACTACAAATAGCGAAAGACCAACAATTTGCGGAATGGTTTAAAAATTTTGTGAGTTTTAATGTGTGATAATTTTTGAATCGAAATTGTAGTAGTTGATTCTAAAATTGTATCTATGATAATTAATTTGCAGATTAATGATGCATGCAAATCATATGAATTCCCTTACGGATGTTGGATTTTGTACAAGGTCCGAAACATAGTTATACATCGTGGCCTATATATTTCTCACGAGGATATACTCACAACCATGGTCAGAATAAAAAATCCAACACGGTGTCTATGTTCGTGGAGCTAATATGCCTCTGGGATCTGTTAGATGTATAAGCAATGCCTCTTCAGTTGCAAACAATTACACTTGTATTACACTAGAGGCATTAATGACGGCTCCCTTCCAAAAAACTCAGCCACACCTCAATCCAAATAAACTCAATGGTGCTTTATGGTAAGTACATCTCTGTATTTAATTTAGAAAACCAAGTGAAAGTTTTACTATATTTCTCTGAATTTTTTTTCTTTCAGGTTGGTATTGATGATTATGTGAACAAATTTGTTCGCACAACTTGGCAAGGTTACTACAATGGAGCTCGGAGTAGTTGGAAATTTGTTCCTCAAGAGAGGAAAGATAAATGGTCTCAAACTTTTGTGGTAAGTGTTTGCTTTGGATAAGCTAAATACTTTCAGCCTCCATTGTTTAATAATTCACAACTAGTTACATATGTCTTCTCTTTTCTAGAAAAACTACTATTGGGAAGATAAGTCTCATGATGTGGTCTACCAGCAATGGAAAAAACATACCCAATAGACAATTTGTCAAAAAATACGCAAGAAGAATAGAGAAAATAAGAAACCATCGTACATAAATGACGATGATTGGAATCAGCTATTGGAGAATTGGGCAACATAACCAGCAATAAAGAGGAGCAAGGCAGATGCTGAAAGTCGTATGTCTGACCCTGATGGAAAAGGGATGCAAAAACATTGTGTAGGTCCTCAAAATTTTCTGAAAATATAATATGATATGGTAAAGCTTCTTTTTCTTTTCTTTATATCATATTATACAATCTGTCATGTTATTTCTTATTCTCTTTTGTTTTGACAGATGGTTAAGGCTGGTTCTAATGAACCACCACCTTACACAGATCTGGTACGAGAAACAATACACGCAAAGATGGAACGTTTATTAATGCTAGCGCTGAAACCATTGTACTTGAAGTAGAGGAAGCTGATACACAATTGACAGCTGAAGATGGATCTCCAAACGGTACTAGTCAAACAACATCAACCGATGCTACTCGTAACCTGCTAAACCAAGAATATATTAAGGTACTCTTCTAGTTTTTTTGGAGCATTTGAAAGTTTTTTGGTTCAAGTATGTTGACGTGTTTAGTGGATGTGTTAGATTAGTATTTTACCTAAAAAATATTTGCTCTCCAATTGTCAAGCAAAAAAGTCATCGTTTGTGTTAGATTAGCAAAATACAATTTGGAGTCACAATATGTGTGCTGAAATAAGATATATTTTACCTGAAATGTGTTTGTTTTCCAATTGTCAAGCAAGAAATTTGTCATATGTGCTAGATTAGCAAAAGTCAATTTGGAGTCAAAATATATGTGTTGAAATGTGTTTGCTATCCACCTGCCAGGCAAGAAAGTCATTGTATTTAGGCTTTACGTTGATTGAAAATATACCTTTGTTTCCATTGTAATGAACATTATATTATTTTGTTTTCTTTTTGGTTTTTATTTGTGGTACTAGAAACTGAAAATTAGATTAGTTTGTTTTCTTTTTGGTTTTGAGAATCAGATAAGTTTGATTGAACTTATTACTCTACTCATTTATTATACTTTTTGGACAGTGTGGTCAGTCTTTTAGAGGGCGTATATATGGAATAGGCAGTGTTCAATTCCGAGATTTAGAGACAAAGGAGTCAGTTCCTGCTTCTCTTAAATGTAGCCTTGACATGGACATGCGTTTATCTAGTTTGGAGGCTCACTCTGAATCTGTCAATAACAATGTAGAAACTCTCAAGACTGACATGATGACACTCAAAGAAGAAATGGTAGCATTGAAGAGTGAATTTAAGGCTGACATGTCTACAGTCAAAGAGGAGATGTTAACAACAAGATTTGCCTTAAATATGATCCTCCAAACACTCCAACAAACTTCTCATTGTTTTGCAGCCACAAACCCTACTATTTCGACAAATGTTACTCCTCTTGTTCATGATGCAGCCATAAACCCAACTCCAACAGGGCCATCTACTACCTTTGCTCTACCTTTGACTCAAGAACACCAATCTGATCTAGATAGGTGGTGTGCTTCTCTTTTATGAGTTCAATTAACAATTGCTTATCTTTATAGACTTAGTCTTTCGAAAGTGTGTAATAGGATCTTTTGGAATGTCTGTTTAGTCATTTGACAGTGTGTAAATATAATGTTTTGATAATGTCTAATATAATCTTTTGGTAATGTATGATATTGGATTTCACTGTAGGTTTTTCAGAACTAATTTATTTTTTATTTTCTTAGAGATGCACTTAGCCACAGGAAAATAAGTGACACTTTTGTGAAAATATTTTGTCATGATATTGTCACTGTTTTATCGTGACACATAACCACGAAAAACCGCGAGAAAAGTTGTGACTAGAATGGCCACATTACAGTCACGTGAACTTCGCGGCTACCTTAGCCACAAAATTGTCACGACATATCCTTCACTAAAATAGCCATTGTGTTTTTACGTTACTATTTCATGGCTACATGAGTCACGATTTTCTAGTGGATAAACCGTGACTATGTTACCACGAAAAGCCACGATAAAATTTAGTCACGATACTATACACACGATTCTTTTCGTGACTAACCGTGTGTACATGATAATATAGCCACAAAATTTTATGCTTAGTCATGAATTATACTGTGTCTATAGTCTGTTTTTTTACTAGTGGAACTCTTCGCCACCACTTGTTTCTTCCTAATCAAGTTTGGAATGGTGCCTTTGATCTCTATTGTGGGTGTGTTACTCGTGTCTTCTTTTTTATCGATCTACATGTATAACCTATAAAGTCGAATGAAGGTTAAAGCAAAACCAAAAGCAACAAAAAAAACTATAAGAAGAACCAGAAACTAAACCTATAAACGATTTCAAATAGCAAAAGGTAACAATTCATAGAGCTGAGACAAGTCTCATTACCTTAACTCAATAAACGCTTAGGGTGTACTTGGTTGATTCCGTTTTTGAGTCCCATGATAGAACTGTGTGATAAGACCGTTGATGGTACACCAATCCACATAATCTGCAAACTCTATGTCTAGTCTACACTCTCAGACTTCACAAATTAGAGGAATTGTTGCAGTGAATTTGTTTTCTCTAAAAACATTAGAGAATGAGTCTTCGCTCATTTCTTTTTTAAGCAACAAAGACTTGGAGAAGAAGCTCAAAGTTGTTGAGATTTTGAATGTGATCAAAGTGGTTGCCAAGTCTCGTTGAGCTTACCATAAGAATAGGGGCTGTCGTTTGACTTTTGCAACAAAACTAATAAGGTTAGTCTTTTAGAGTTTCTTAATGAACTCAAATGAAATCTGGCAACATTCTAACCCAAGTCACTTATCCATCATATTTCTCATTCACCTAACCCAACATTTGATCCAATAAGCCAATTGGCTTAATGATACAGAAACGTTGGTCCAACACTGCATAGTCTCATCTGGGAGTGTGGAGGTCATGAAGAATTGCTAAGTGCTATGTCGTTTCAGATTTATTAAGCTTTGGAAGGAATGAAAATAACTGATAAGAAACGGATTAAGTTGAAGAGTGTCCTAAAACTAGCTGTGTGGAGAGGGAAAAATGCAGTATTATTCCAGGGAATCAAAATATGTCAATTGTATACACGATATGCCAAGGGTGTGGCGAGTCTACGATAAATCGAGAGGCTATGTTTTGTCTGAAGAATGTTTTCAGTTAATTTTTGACTCGGAAACAGACTTGAAAGCGGTCTTAGAAGCAGGAGCGTGGACTTATGAAGATTAGAGTATGGTGCTTGAGAGATGGGTTGAGAAACCTACCTCAGATTTTCTCCAAACTCTACCGGTATGGGTACGAATGCGTAATATACCGCTAAAATATTATGATGTTGATGTTACTCACATAATTGGTTGGGTGCTAAGGTCAAGTTATCGAGTTAGCTTCTGACCCTCTTAAACAGCAGGGTAAAGGGTTTATAAGGGTTCTTATACTATTTTATGTGTGGAAGCCGATTAAGAGTTCTCAAGAGTTTGAACTACCTGCTGGTGGGGTTTTTAACGTGAGTTTTGAGTTCGAACGAGATGTTATCATTGTCAGAGGTTGATTCATGACAAACCCATGTGTCCTTTCAGTCCTAATAACCGACACAATAATGCTACGGTAGGTTCAAAAGAACTTCAGTGGACTGAGTAAAAAGATTCTGCGTAAAGGTGATCCCCTCTTTGGGGTTATAAATGAGAGTGACATGGGTTTGTATGAGAACACATGAATACCACAAATTTCAGAGGATGTGTTAAATATTATACACAACTATCTATCAGTCATAGACCCGTCTGAGAAACAAGTTCGGATTGATAGTGTACGAAGGAAAGTGTGGAATTTGAATGGGGATGCTATTGACCAAGACTATCACCTGAGGTTAGAGGCTCCACCAACAATCACTACAGACCGTAACAAAGGGAAAGGTCTTGTCTTCGATTTCAAGACACAAGAGTCAGAACATCGACCTTATGCTAAGCTTTTCAAGGCTGCTTGTTCTTCTCATAACATAAAACGAGTGGAGAATACCAGTGACTACTCGGGTGCTAATGGCTTTATAGACACTAACTCAACGGTTTTCCAAACTGGCTCTGCTGGTGAAGGTTATTCTGTGGTTAAATCTATATCTTCACGAGTGAGGAGAAGGCCTAGTAAATGGAAGAGGCAACAAACAAGAAAGAAGACAACAATGGTATACATTGCCAAGCCTGTGAGAGAGGGTATGATTGATACAACACCAAAACGAAAGGCTGGAAATGAGGATGATGATAATGAAAAGTCTACAAAGCGAAATAATTTGGAGGCGGTTCCATTTGAGGAACTGCCAAAGGATTAATGGACATTTTGAGTTGAAATTGTCAAGGCTTGGGGAACACTTTGACAATTCAAATACTAAGGGAGATTTAACATGAACATTTTCCAAACTTTTTGTTCCTCAAGGAAACTAAAAACTCCAATCAGTTTGTGATATGGATTCAATAATCCTTAAGTTATGATAATATTTGTTTAGTGGAGCCGGAAGGGCTTAGTGCAGGGCTTGTATTAATGTGAAAAACTCATATAATGTATTGATCATTCAGAAGAACAACGAGTGATTGATGTGAAAATCTCATTGGGAGCAATGGATATTTTTTTCTCATTTATATGTGGTGATCCAGTTAGACATAGCGGACAAGAGGTGTGGAACCTTTTAACAAGTATAGGAGACAATAGAACTGAAGCATGGATGGTTATTAGTGACCTCATGAGGTCGTTAAGACATGAATCCTTGTTTCTCCTTTTCAAGACAACGATCAACGAGTGTGGCTTCAGTTGATATTGCTTTCTTCGGTAACAGATTCTCTTGGGTAGGGGAAAGAAATGGCATGCATATATAGTGTGGAGTAGATAGAGCCTTGGTCAATTCGGAGTGATTAAACCTTTTACCAACTTCACGGTATAAGTATCTCTATAGAGTTTGCTCAGATCACATGTTTATCCTTTGGAAATACAGAACGAATATCTAGTAAGTTTATCTTTAATAAATGGTGGCGAGGAAAACCGGGAACTGAGAATATCATAGCACAAGCATGAAAGAGCACATATATAGAAAGAGATCAGGCCATGGATCATATTAGTATGTGTCGAAAGGCTATCTCAAGATGGAAGCAAACATTCGTCCATAATTCTCAAGTCTTAATACAAAAACTGAAAGAAAACCTGGAGACAGACAGAAGGTGATAAACCAAGGCCAAATAGAAGAGTGATGAACCAATATAAGCTGGATTTCATACATGCTTACAATGAAGAAGAGCTATATTGGAAGCAAAGAAGCAAGGAAAAGAGGTTAAAGGAAGGTGACCGAAATACAAAGTTCTTCCAGAGAAGTGTGAAGAAGAGGAAAGCTCAGAATTTCGTACCGATTTTAATCAATAAAGCAGACCATGAGCAGATATCTGAAGGCTCTAAGGGTACTGTCACAGTTGATTATTTCCAGAAGCTCTTTACATCATTGAAACCTGAACAAGCTACGGTATTAGTATCCAGTCTTGAAAAGAGGGAAATAGAGGAGATGAATATAAAATGAAAACAACCAGACAGGATTAATGACATCAAGGAGGCTGCCTTCGGGATCAAAAGTGATAAAGAGCATGGCTGACGGTATGACGATTAGATTATTAAGAAAATAGAAGCTTTCTTCATTTCTGGTTCTATGCCAAAAGATTGGAACTATACACATATTTGTTTTAACCTCAAGGTAATAAGTCTTAATAAGATGACTGATCTTCGACAAATCAGTTTGTGTTTAGTGTTATACAAGATTGTATCACAGGTTATGAGCAAGCGATTGAAGAAGTGTCTTCCTTCCTTAATATTTGAGACTCAAGGAGCATTTGTTGCTGGCCGTCTTATATCGGGACAACATACTTATAGCTCATGAGATGGTACATGCTTTATAGACAAATCCAAGATGCAATAAGGAGTACATGGCAGTCAAAACTGATAGGTCCAAAGCCTATGATAGAGTTAAATGGTCTTTTTGGAGAAGTTATTCATTAAAATGGGCTTTGATATGGTGTGGATTCAGTGCCTGATGAATGTATTCCATCGGTGACATATTTTGTTCTTATGATATATGGAATGATCAAGCCAAAGAGAGGGCAACGACAAAAGGATCCTCTATCACCCTTTGTTTTAATTCTATGTGCTGAAGCACTTGTACACGCCTTGAAGAAATTGGAATCCAAAGGTGTCTTAACCGGGATTAGGCTAACAAGTACTTGTCCTACGGTACAACAACTTCTATTTGCGGATGACAACTTATTTATATTTTGAGCTACATTAAAGGAAGCAAGGGAGCTACTTCGTTGTCTCAAATTATATGGTGAAGCAGGTCAGGAATAAACTTCGACAAATCCGCTGTTACTTTTGGAAAAACTGTGAATCCGATAATGAAGAGAGGGATTGGTCTCTATATGGGCATCACACAAGAAGGAGGGGATGATATATATTTGGGCTTACTTGAGTGTTTTAGCGGTTCCAAGAGAGCTATTTTGAGCTATATAACATAAAACTAGAAAATAGTGTTTGGCTCGTATGCTAAGACTCTTCTTTAGGTGGCATGGAAATCCTAGTTTATGTTATGTCATGCTTTAAACTCACTAAGCAACCATACCAGAAAATAACAAGTGCTATTACAAGCTTCTTGTGGAATAAGAGTGAGGATAAGAAGAAGATTCACTGGGTAGCCAGGAAAAATTTATGTAAGTTCAAAGAGGAAGGTGCCCTTGGATTTCGAAACATAAATAAGTGTAATCAAAGTCTGTTGGCGAAACAAGCTTGAAAGGTTTTGAATGAACCTGAGTCGCTTATAAGCCGAATCTACAAGGCTCGATATCTTTCACAGAAGAATTTCTTGAATGCATGTCAAGGTTAACGCTCTTCTTGTGTGTGGCGCAATGTTTTACATGGCCGTGAATTGTTGTCTCATGGATTAGCTAAACGCATAGGTCATGGCTCCAACACCTTGGTTTGGTTGGATAAGGAGGCACAAATCAACTTAAATCTTAAGGTTGTAAAACCCTAAACAGGGAACTGCGGTTCAACCGTTAATGAATTGTCAACAGTGTGTTGTCACAGAAAACAATTGGAGTCGAGATTCAACAATCTCTTTCCTTAACTCGAATTATCACCTGCAGTGTGACGGTTTTCAGTGATAATCGAATCCCAGGATAAAACCAATACATATTGGTTTCTCAGACACTTGAAAGCAATACCAACGAACGACAACTCTGTATAAACTCTCGAGTACTTACTCTTTAATAGCAGGGGATCGAGATTGAGTGTTTTAGAATTTCTTTAGGAATTCGAAAATTGTAACCCCAAAAGAATGAAAGAGGTCTTTTATTTATAGAGGAAGAAAGCCAAGGCGTTGAGGAGAAGGTGCCACGAATCTAGGATGACTCGGTCAAGTGGTTGCCGCGATTTTGAGGAGTTCAAATTTGAATTCTCGAAAACTCGGTCTTCCTTAAGACTCGGTCTTCCCTTAAGACTCGGTCTTCCTGAAGACTCAGTCTTATCGGTTTTGAGTGGAGAAGAAAATATCTTCTACACTTAACCAAGCCAATTCGACACTAAACCAAACCGAAATTAATTTGACCAAACCGAAATTAATTTTAAGTTTTGGTTTACAACTTAAATTAGGACTAACAAATAAATCAGCAAGTATTACATGATTAAATCATCCTAATTCCCAACGCAATAACTAGAATCAGTCATATATGAATGCAACTACATGATACTCTGTTCTTATGGAATGAGTTTTAAAATGGTTTTTCTATGCCTTACGTGATATGCCATGCATGCAGACTCGAGTACAAAAACTTGAAACTAAGAACACATAAAACATAATTAATATCCTCTAAAATCCTTCGCCAAACTTTAATCACACGGTACCTTGTGTGAATATAATTCGAAAGGAGAATCCTAGACCAGCAAGCAAAAGCAAATAAAATGAAAATACATTGATATTTACAATTAAGGTGGAGTTGGCTACTTCATATGAACAAAGACCATCCTGTTGGATCCACTTCCATGTTGTCATTGTGAGGTTGTGGTTCCTGCTCTTATTCTGGTTGGAAAGTATAGCAGTGTGATGTAGATCTCAGAGGGTCCAAAAAGTTCACTTCCGTGTGCTGGTGGAAAACTTGAGGCTGAATTTCTCTGTTTTCTTGTTGTGACGCGAGCTTGTACTTCTCCATCGACGAAATCGACTCGATGATCTCCTTAGAGTTGGTTCATGACTTGGCTCAATGTGCAGCTTTGGAGTCGTTTTAGCAACATAAATGCAATACTCGCTGCCTAACCTTATAGTGTACTCACCACCTAACTCGACCGTGTATTCACCACCTAATTCGGTCGTATACTCGCCACCTAACTTGATGGTGTGCTCTAGTTGAGACGAGCTAAGGTCGAAGTGATAGGGTTGTCGTGTTGTATCATGTTGTTGTTGGAACGTCACTGGTATGTGCATATGTGAAGATGTTCTGCGTGGTTGTTCCGATGTATAGCGTATTATGCCTCGTGCAAGATAGATATAGACTGTCCGAGAGGTGGTGAAGCAGGGTTTTCCGGACGAGAGCAGGATCCCATTTTCAAATTCTTGAGATGCGCTACAATTTGCATTATTTTCTTATCCTCCCACTTACACCATTTTTTCAGTATGCCAATGTGTTTTTAGGATCCTTTCATTTCCTTGCTTATCCGCGGTTCTGTGTACTCATAGAAATAAAAATATTCTGGTGCTTCGTCATCTATATTTGTCGTTCTTCTCCCGCTCTTAAAAGTCGGCTTGGGCTTGTTATTCATAGAGGAGTTCTCCCGGAGGTAGGAATGCTATGTTACTTGTAATCCTAATTGTAGTCAAATCCACATTTCGAAGTATTATATTCGCTTCTTTTCGTGAAGTAGGCTGAGTGAATTTGTAAAGCCATGCCCCTCCTTGCAGTGCTTTTTCTAAAAATCGAATATGCTAATGGTATGTTGTGTCAATTTAGTCTGGAAGGGTCGTCCTAATCTTGATTGTACGTCACACGCTTCGAGTATTCTTGTTATGTTCCTGCTGACGCGAATAATCCCCTTTTTCTTCATCTCCAGCCTTGATGCCAATGCTCTGTAAGAAGTCAGTTGTTTCATCAGTATTTATCCCCAAACTTTCTTCCGTAGTGAACATAATTATTGAGGACCTTACTGAGACCTTGGTCAATCATCTTGAGTTCTATGAGCTGCACATTCCCTGACTTGTTTCTGGCAAAACATGTGCAAGCAACCACCTTATGAAAGTACTGGATCTCGGGGTTTTTGATGTTTGTACATTGTGTTGTTGGATGGATCAAATGATTCATGACCCGCTATCAACATCCACAAGAAAGCTAACTCTTCTCTATCAAACTCAACATTGAGTCCCGCACAGGTTGGAAGTTCAAAAAGGTCTTTGGATTGGTTTGTTGTGAAAAAACACTTTATATTGTTCTTTCTGAAAATCAGTGCACCAAATTCACCTCTTCTTTTTAGCATCTATTCGCTCACATACTCATGCAATTCAACTGAAGCTAGGAATTTGATAGTTTTCGCTCTATGAGATTCCTGAGCATTAAGCCGCACATGTTCAACATAAGATCAACATCCGTAGCAATGCCAAGATTCATCATAATTTCCTTATGAAGGTACCTCGAACGTAGGTAGCTTATTTTTCACGGCTCTCCCTTACCGTCGAAAGTGTCAACATCGTCGTCTCTTTCACCAAAACTCTGATCATCTTCGAACGTTTAGTCATCCTTTGAGTCTTATATAATTGTTATCCCTCTACTAGTTTCTTCTCTTTTTTTGCATTAAGTCCTCGATCGAGTCATCGTAATCAACATTTATTGGCGTGTCACTTAAAACGAATGTCTCAACTCGGCACCTTTTTCTATACTACTTGGCTTAAAATTCTCTTGGCACAAACAAAGAAGTCAACTCGGCTCGAAGTGTTGGCTCTAGGTTTTGGCTCGATTTTGAGAACACATCATTATGGTGGTGCTCGAGTCGAAAAGAGTTACGGCGGCAAATAATTGAGCTAAGCTTGCTTTTCACTCGACTTCTCTCCTTGACTGAGTAGGACGGCTCCTGATTTGCTCTCCACGGTGGTTGCCGCGATTTTGAGGAGTTCAAATTTGAATTCCCTAAAACTCGGTCTTCCTTAAGACTCAGTCTTATCGGTTTCGAGTGGAGAAGAAAATATCTTCTAAAAGCACGGAGACCCCTTCGGGGTCTATTACCAAGACCCAAGACCCAAAACCCAAGCCCAGGCCCGAGCCTGGCCTGGCCTAGCCCAGCTCGGCTCGGCGCGCGCGTCCGCGCGTGTGTGGTCCTTTCCTTTCTCACTCACACACTCCATAGTGTTAGCCTTTTGAACCATGATATAATCATATCTCTATATATACAACACATGGAAATCGCAAACTTTCAATGTGGGACAAATGACAATATTTTTGTCAAAATTAAGTCCAAACCCGTAGGCCCATTTCAATTCACTCTTGTCCAATTATTTTAAGCCCACGGGCTTTAAATAATGGCTCAACAATGCCCCACATGAATAGAAATTACTTTAGACATATGGAGACTCGAAAAATATATATACTATAAACGACCTAAACTTTAACAGACTCGACTAAACTAGAAGACTTACTTTACTAGACTAGACAGACTTTCTAGAGTATAAACGAAAATGTAATTGTATCTGACAGGTTGCATTTTTCAGTTTTGAACCAATCATTTGAATATATGTCGGATTGACTTGGCCGGGAGGTGAACATGATGTTTTGAACCACCCGAACTTTAATGTAAACTTAGACAACATGTATCGTGCAACAACATTTTCTGGTAGAATTTTGTTCTCTATTTGTGTTCACTTTGGCCATGAACATTTTCTGGTTTATCGTGAGTGAACGTGGTGAAGTAAGCATAATTCTCACTGCCTCTCTTCGAATGGACTGGGTATAGACAAAAAGTCGTACAATGCTCATTGATTCCATTTGATTTAGTTTTCTCTTTGAACCTACATCTTGGGATCTCCAGTCACGTAGGTAGAGTGTCCATTAAACTTCACCGTACTTCTTAATTCGCTGGCTTCAAACCAATTCCTCTTGAAGATTTTAGAAATTGTTCTCGTGCTAGTCCTTTGGTGAAAGGATCAGCTAGATTATCACACGACTTGACATAATCCACATTGATTACTCCGGTTGTGATCAAGTTCCTAATGGTTTTATGACGTCTTATAATATGACGAGACTTACCATTATATAAATTGTTATGTGCACGAGCAATTGCTGATTGACTATCACAATTCATGCGAATAGCTGGCACAGGTTTATCCCATTCGTGAATGTCTTCTAGCCAGTTCTGAAGCCATTCTGCTTCTGCACCCGCTGCTTCAAGAGCTATGAAGTCTGACTCCATAGTGGATCTAGCTTGGACTATTTATTTAGAAGATTTCCAAGACACTGCTGCACCTGCAAGCGTAAAGATGTAGCCACTCGTTGACTTCGAGTTTTTAGAGTCGGATATCCAATTTGCATCGCTATATCTCTCCAAAGTTGCAGGCTCTTTACTATAGTGCAAGCCGTCATATTTGGTATAACGTAAGTAGTTTAATACTCTAGTTATGCCTTTCCAATGTTTATGTCATGGATTACTTATGTAGCGACTTAGTACATTTACTGCGTGCGCTAAATCGGGTCTAGTACAGTTTGTTAAGTACATCAGACTCCCGATCACTCTCACATACTCCACTTGCGATACCGCTTCACCAAAGTTTTTGTCAGGTGAAGTTGGGCATCGACAAGAGTTTTTACTGTCCCGTTTGAATACACTTTAAACCTTTGAAGTATACTTTCAGCATAATGGGCTTGGGATAACGTAATACCTTCAGTTGTCCTTATGATCTTAAGCCCTAGGATTACATCCGCAAGCCCCATGTCTTTCATATCAAACTTTTGTCTAAGCATGTTCTTAGTCTGAATGATTAGTTTTTTCTTACTACCCATTATGAGCATATCATCTACGTATAAACATAAAAGAACATACCCATATCGAGTACATTTTGCGTAAATACATTTATCGCACTCGTTTATGCTGAAGCCATTTTCTTTCATTATATTGTCAAACTACTCATGCCATTATTTTGGAGCTTGTTTAAGTCCATACAATGACTTTACAAGTCTACACACTTTGTTTTCTTGTCCGGGGACAACGAACCCTTCAGGTTGTTTAATATAAATTTCCTCTTCTAATTCTCCATTTATAAAATCAGTTTTCACATCCATTTGATGGATTTCTAGGCCTCTTAATGCTGTTATACCAATCAACATTCTTATTGAAGTTATTCTCATTACCAGAGAATAAATGTTAAAGATATTCAGTCCTTCTTTTTGGCGGAATCCTTGTACCACTAGCCTAGCTTTGTACTTATCTACCGAGCCATCAAGTTTCAACTTTTTTTTTGAAAATCCACTTACACCTGAGTGCTTTAAGACCTTATGGGAGATTGGTTAACTCATAAGTATGATTTTGCAGAATAGAGTCCATCTCACTGTTAACAGCTTCCTTCCAGAAAGGTGCATTTGGTGTAGCCATGGCTTCTGTGAACGTTCGAGGTTCTTTCTCACCGAGAAAAACCATCATGAAGTCATCACCAAAGGATTTTTCCTTACACTCTCTTGCTACGTCTAGGTTCATCTTCTGCTTCCTCCACAACTTCCATTAGCTGAAGTGTCGGAAAGGCTTGCTTCTCTATGTTCACGTGTTCTCTTTGTAGGAAGGTACTACACCTTTCCAAAGTTCATAGGGTGTCTTTCCGGTGACTTTGTGCGCAATTTTGTTAAGAATATAATTTGTCGTAAGGAGCGCTTCCCCCCCCCCCCCCCCCCCACATGATCTGGGGTAGCCCGGATTCTTGCAATATTGCATTCATCATTTCTTTAAGAGTTCGGTTTAGACTGTTCCGCAACTCCATTAGATTCCGGTGAGTAAAGGGCAGTTGTTTGATGAATGTTTCCATGTTTCGTATAGAAAGCAAAATCGTCCATCATATTCCCCTCCTCTATCACTTTTGACTACTTATATAGTCTTATTAAGTTGATTATCAACTTTTGACTACTATTCAGTAACTACTATAATCTTATTCTCGGCTTGAACATGAATAAAGGCAAAGCAACTCTCGTTGAATCTACCCCTCTATCAATAACCTAAAGGTCCTAACTCTCGTTGGTTTCATATTACAAATAGGCTTTATCGTTTGGGTTCAATTACCCACAATCCAACCTAGTATCAACTCTCGTTGGTAGTGAAGGAATTGCTCTTCTAATCTAGTTCTAATTCTTAACAATCTTCTGGAAGGTTAACAACCTAAAATTATTGACTAGGTGACCAAGCTAATCTATGTATCAGATTCGAGTATTAGAAGGAGAATCATCTACTAATCAATCCTATTTTTTCCCCAACAGTGAATTCTAAAACCCTAGAATCCCTAAATCGGATCTAACATCTACTCAGACATAGAACGATGAATAAAGCAAATCATGATGAACTGAAATTGAGATTGCATAAAGAAATAATAAAGAGGATTCAGAAATTCTTCTCAGGTGTGAAGAGATCTTCTTCCTAGCTTACAAACTCTAAACTCTGTAAAATTTCGTTCTTAGAAGATAAAAGACTCCTCTCTAAAAAGAATAGGAAAAAGTGTATTTATATGGCCCAAAACAGGGGTACAAAATCGCGAAATCGGGTTTCTGCGAAAGGCTAGGATCGATCGAGCAATGGGCGCTCGATCGATCTCTTGGATAATGAGTCGATCTTCTTAGAGACTAGGTCGTTCTTCAGATCGTGCACATCA
The DNA here is from genome assembly GCA_023374145.1 of Lepidium sativum. Lineage (NCBI taxonomy): Eukaryota > Viridiplantae > Streptophyta > Magnoliopsida > Brassicales > Brassicaceae > Lepidium > Lepidium sativum. The sequence goes on along the minus strand of JAKUCM010002253.1, from coordinate 20,238 downwards.
TCCTTTGAGATGACTGATCGATCGGTCCTTCCTTTCGTGGAGAATGTCAGAAAATGCTTCAAACCTCTCCGAATTCCACCTTCAAACATGATTCCAACTCCGAACGTTTTTGACCTGAAATCTCCATAAAATATAGACAAATTTCCCAAATATAACTGTAATAATGAGTTAAAAACCGACAAAATATGAGGAACATCAAATTCCCCCAGACTTAGCTTCTTGCTTGTCCTCAAGCAAAAAAAGAAAGACTGTAGGAAGATCACATCTCATCAGACAAATGACTCTCTCGAGATCCTGCACATCAAGTCCAAAGTGATCACAAAAATATGACTCATCAAAATCGAGACCACCTTGTACTTCCCCTAGACTTAGCAAACACAATAATCTCGCGTCACAACTCAGAACAAACAATCAGAGCTCACATACTGACTCCCTAATAAATTTAAGTGCGGTCTCATTCGAGGGAATATTGATCAAAAGGCTTAGAGTTCCTACTTCTACTCTCTAGACTACCTTCAGTTTGATTCCATCTCTTTTTTTTCATAAGAACAATTCTTACCACTAAGTTGCTTCATTAGAGTTTTCCTTCAGTTTGCTAATCAGTAAAGTGAAAAAGGTCACGTCATTGGATGTATCCTTAGAGACATCTAATTCACTCTAAAAATTTGCAGCGTCATTGGAAAACTTTTACCCTAGGCTAACTTAATGAAAAGATTTATATCGAGTCAGAATTTTTGGCTCAAGATGCCTGAACATGGTGAAAAAGATACAAAATCTAATTTAAAATGAACATCTTTCACTGAGTAAAGAGAAGAAACATACCTCATGTATTACCAATTCCCTTGACGAGAGGATTAAGTCAAGTTAGGTGTGAAATCAGCATGAAATCCCCTGAAAGTTGAGATGAGTGTGCTCTGAAACTGAGTGTTGCTTTGTCTCTAGGTTTTCCGATAGTCTAATCGATTCCTGACAAATGGAAAACAAGTGATACTAAGTTCCGGATAATGCTAAGGAAATAGAAAATCAAATGATCTGGTGTCAGTCTCAAAACCTCAAAAATACAGAAATAAAAGAGGGAAATAGTCTGAAAATCCTAGAATGAAAAAAAAAACAAAACAGAGAAATGCGTTAGTCCAAAGTGTTCTCCCCCACACTTACTTTACACTGTCTCGGTGTAAAAATAAACCAAAGGGAAGACATATAAACACGCATAAGAAATAAAAGTGAACATAATAAATAGTCTTAAATGTAATAAAAATAGAGTGCAAAAGAAGTAGGGGATAGCTAAAAAGCTACTCAGGACTCTCTTGGTAGGGACTCATACAAAAGCCAATTCGACTTGGTCTTATCAGTTTCCAGTGAAGAAGAAAATATCTTCTACACTTAACCAAGCAATTTCGACATTACACCAAACCAAAATTAATTTGACTAAACCAAAATTAATTTTAAGTTTTGGTTTACAACTTAAATTAAGACTAACAAATAAATCAGCAAGTCTTACACAATTAAATCATCCTAATTCCCAACACAAGAATCATTCATATGAATGCAACTACATGATACTCTGTTTTTATGGAATGAGTTTTTTTTTTAAAAATGGTTTCTTATGCCTTACGTGATATGCCATGCATGCAGACTCGAGTACAAAAACTTGAAACTAAGAACACATAAGAACAAAAAGTTGTGACGCAAGCTTGTACTTCTCCATCAATGAAATCAACTCGATGATCTCCTTCGAGTTTGTTCATGACTTGGCTCAATGTGCAGCTTTGGAGTCGTTTTAGCAACATAGATGCAGTACTCGCTGCCTAACCTTATAGTGTACTCACCACCTAACTCAACCGTGTATTCACCACCTAATTCAGTCGTGTACTCGCCACCTAACTTGATGGTGTGCTCTAGTTGAGAGTATGACCTAAGGTCGAAGTGATAGGGTTGTGGTGTTGTATCATGTTGTTGTTGGAACATCACTAGTATGTGCATATGAGAAGATGCTATGCGTGGTTGTTTCGATGTATAGCACATTATGCCTCCTGCAAGATAGATATAGACTGTCCCAGAGGTGGTGAAGCAGGGTTTTCCTGACGAGAGCAGGATCCCATTTTGAAATTCTTGAGATGCGCTACAATTTGCATTATTTTCTTATCCTCCCACTTACACCATTTTTCAGTATGCCAATGTGTTTTTAGGCTCCTTTCATTTCCTTACTTATCCGCGGTTCTGTGTACTCATAGAAATAAAAATATTCTGGTGCTTCGTCATCTATATCTGTTGTTCTTCTTCCCGCTCTTAAAAGTCGGCTTGGGCTTGTTATTCATAGAGGAGTTCTCCCGGAGGTAGGAATGCTATGTTACTTGTAATCCTAATTGTAGTCAAATCCACATTTAGAAGTATTATATTCGCTTCTTTTCGTGAAGTAGGCAGAGTGAATTTGTAAAGCCATGCCCCTCCTTGCAGTGCTTTTTCTAAAAATCAAATATGCTAATGGTATGTTGTGTCAATTTAGTCTGGAAGGGTCGTCCTCGTCTTGACTGTACGTCACACGCTTCGAGTATTCTTGTTATGATCATGCTGACGCAAATAATCCCCTTTTTCTTCATCTTCAGCCTTGATGCCAATGCTCTGTAAGAAGTCAGTTGTTTCATCAGTATTTTTCTGCAAACTTTCTTCCGTAGTGAGCATAATTATTGAGAACCTTACTGAGACCTTGGTCAATCATCTTGAAATCTATGAGCCGCACATTCCATGCCTTGTTTCTGGCAAAGCATGTGCAAGCAACCACCTTCTGAAAGTACTGGATCTCGGGGTTTTTGATGTTGGTACATTGTGTTGTTGGATGGATCAAATGATTCATGACCCGCTATCAACATCCACAAGAAAGCTAACTCTTCTCTATCAAACTCAACATCGAGTCCCACACAGGTTGGAAGTTCAAAAAGCTCTTTGAATTGGTTTGTTGTGAAAGAACACTATATATTGTTCACTCTGAAAGTCAGTGCACCAAATTCACCTATTCTTTTTAGCATCTATTCGGTGACAGAATACTCATGCAATTCAACTGAAGCTAGGAATTCGATAGTTTCCGCTCTATGAGATTCCTGAGCGTTAACCCGCACATGTTCAACATAAGGTCAACATCCCTAGCAATGCCAAGCTTCATCATAATTTCCTTATGAAGGTAACTCGAACATAGGTAGCTTATTTTTCACGGTTCTCCCTTACCGTCGAAAGTGTCAACATCGTCGTCTCTTTCACCAAAACTCTGATCATTTTCGAACGTCTCGTCATCCTTTGAGTCTTATATAATTGTTATCCCTCTAATAGTTTCTTCTCTTTTTTTGCATTAAGTCCGCGATCGAGTCATCGTAATCAACATTTATTGGCGCCTAGAGCAACATATCAACTCTCGAGCTCAAATTCACGGTGGTTCCACTCGGAAGGCTTGCTAGAGTCACGATACAGCGACTGTTCCACTCGGAAGGCTTGCTCAAGTCAAGCTTGAAACTCTGCAAAAGAAGCAATAAACATGACCAAGAACAACAAGAACAAATGAATAAACTATTAAAGAGATACTACTTATTCATGTAAGAGTGGATAGAGCGATGGGACTTGGCCGAAGTATAAGGGAAGCAGTGATGGTCGTGTCTCAAATTTGTAAGTAGACCCACTTGCTCGAGTGTGACAGAAATTATGACATTGTCTTCCACTTCCTGTCTCCCACTCAGTCACTTTTCCTTTTCTTTTTTTTTGTTCCTTTTTTTAAGTGAACTTGACCACTTAACTATCATGATCGAGTTGAAGCCTAGTTCACCAGACTTCTGAAATGAAAAATTAGAACGAGAGAAAAAAATTCTTAAAAACTGAATGACTATATTTTTGCAAACATACCATGGGATTTCCTCCCAAGTGAGACTGTTTAATGTCTTAAGCTTGACTCCTAACACTCATCGGAGATGGGGTGGCTCATCGAGAGGAACCGAAGTTCCCTCAGGTTTGTTTTCATTATCCAATTAAGGTTTAACTCTCAAACCATTCACAATGAAGTCTTCACCATCTTTGTTTATCAGAGTTATAACTCCATATAGCAAAACTTCCTCGAATCATGATGGACCAGACCATCTTGACTTTAACTTTCCAAAGAATAACTTAAGCCTTAAATTGAAACAGAAGCACTTGATCACCAGTTGTGATCGGCTTGAGTGCAATCTTCTCATCATGAAATGTTTTATTTATTTCCTTTATCACAATTCTTTGTACTCTATCTCAACCGAAAAATGGCATGACTTTCCATATAGCATTTGAAACAGACTTCTTCTAATTGGAGTTTTGAATGCCATTATGTAAGCCCATAGTGTGTCATCTAACTTTACTGCCCAATCTCGCTTTGGAACTTCCATAACTCTAGCTCAAATGACTTTATTCTGCTTGTTTGAGAATTCCACTTGGCCACTCGTCTTTGGATGATAACGTGTAGGTACCTTATGCTTAATGTCATGTTTCTTCAGCAGATTCTCAAATAGTTTGTTGATGAAGAGGGAACCTCCATCACTTATTAAGCTCGAGGCACTCCAACTCTGGAGAAAATGATGCTCTTAAATAGCTTTAGCACCACCTTGGCGTCTTTAGTGAGAAACACTACAACTTCAACCCACTTGAAAACATTGTCCACTCCTACGAGAATGTAGGGTTTCTATGAGATGGTGGTTTGAATGGTCTCATGAATTCAATTCCCCATAAGTCAAATATTTCAACCTCCATAACTAGATTTATGTGGCATTTCATTCCTTTTGCTAATATTCCCCATTCTTTGGCAAGGATGACATTTGAAGGTAAAAGTTTGGGTATCTCAAAACAGAGTTGGCCACCACAAACCAGCTTGTAGAATTTTATGAACCGTCTTGAATGTGGCAAAGTAACGACCATATGCTGACCCGTGACAATGCTCCAAGACACTCTTAACCACATCATATGCAATGCACCTTCTAAACAAACCATCATAACCCTTCTTTTAAAGAAAAGGTTCATCCCAAAAATAGTGATTCACATCTCTGGAAAATTTCTTCCTTTGATAAGAAACCAGACTCTTAGGCACTTCACCAACAACAAGTTAGTTTACCAAATATGCATACCAAGGCAAAGTAGCTTCAACGAGCTTACCATTAATTTGGTGACAATTTTCCACTGTTCTGAAAGTCATGAGTTGCTTATATGGCTTTGAATCATTATTCGTGGTTCAATGAGTCCTCAATCGTTATCCATGATAGGTTATCAACCATTCCATTTTCCACTCCAAGTTTGTCCACTACTTCCATGTCAAGTTCTTGAAGCAGCAATATCCAGCTGAGTAGTTTGTGGTTATCATACTTTTTGTTCATCAGGTACTTCAAAGCTTCAAGATATGTATGCACAATCACCTTGGACCCAACCTAATATGATTTTAATTTCTCAAATGTGAATACCAATGCCAAGAGTTTTGCTAGCGTAATAGATCACATTCATCTTCTTGTCTTTCCTCTGGCCCTAAACTACTCTCGCAGAATAATCACTCTTTGATTTCGTTTAAAATCCAGCGTGACCCACAAAGCTTTGGATGTCCTTTACTGTCTTTGGAGACTACAATTGAACCATGACTTCAATTTTAGCTTGATTATCCTTAATGCCCCTTTCTGAAATCTTGTGACCCAAAACAATTCCATCTATAACCACGAAGTGAATTTCTCCTAATTCAACACAAGATTCGTTTCCACGCATCTGCTAAGTACCCTAGACAAATTTGATAAACATGAGGAGAAGGAAGAGTTATAGCCAAAGAAATCGCCCATAAAGAATTCAACCATCTCCTCAATCATATATGAAAATATAGATGACATGCAGCGTTGGAAAGTAGTAGGCGCATTACACAAACCAAATTACATTCTCTTATATGCAAATGTACCATATAGATTTGGAAAAATCTGGGTGTATAGAGTAGTATGAGTAATTAGTTAAGTGTTATACCATATCATCAATAAAAAGAAGTGGGAAATGATTTTCCCTAGATGTAGAATCAACTCCCTATAATCGATGCACTAACTATGGCTTGTTATAGTTCTAGTATTGATTAGGTCATCTTTTTAATTTATAAGCACTGCAATTCCTCCTTGTTTAGGGACACAATGAACAAGACAACCCCACTTGCTGTCAGAAATAGGATAAATTACATCAGCATCTAAAAACTTAAGAATTTCTTTTTCACTACTTCCTTAAGATTAGGATCCAACTTCCTTTGGGGCACAATTCTTGAATGTGATTTGGTATCAAGATAAATCCTATGAGTGCAAAAAGAAGGTGATATGCCTCTAATGTCAGCCAGAGAATATCCTGTATGAAGTTGTTTCATTTCTACTTTGGGTGCCTTTAGTTTAGACCAATCATCGTTAACCGTATGAGTGGTTCACTTGAGTACTTGCAACTCAGTTCTTGTGGTCGAGTCTGGCGCGGACCCTATTAATCTCGACTCGCTGCCTTGACATCAGAACTTGTTTCAATCAACTCCTCAATTACAACTGAACCCTTAGTCGCTCTGTGAGCATCTAGAAATTTACCATAATACTCAGCTTCCATACACAAAAGCATGTTTGCAGATACCTTAATCAAAGTGACTTGTAGTTGATCTTCTACTGCCAACTTCTCCCATATCTCATCAGCTAGAGCATCCATTTCATGAAATGAGAACGCATGACCGTCAATGGTTGGCTTCTTCATCACATCATTGATGTTAAACTTCATCTTTAATTTTTTTCCCCAAGTTAAGCTCGATTTCACTTTTCTAAACATCAATGATTGCACCAGCAATAGCTAAGAAGGGCGTTCTGAAAAGCAGTGGATCTCAACTTCTCCGACTTTCACAAGAAAATCTTTTTAAATTCCCTGAGGAATTATCACCGACCTATCCGCTAAAATCAAAGATATATTGCAGGATTTGAGTCGTTGAAGACTAATCTCTTTGCAACTAAACATGGCATGAGGCTTATTGATGCATCAAAGTCGCATAAAAACGTGTTGAAGGATAAGGGTCCAAGTGAACAAGGAATCGTGAAAGTAAACTAATTTCGTGAGTGAGCACTACCATACCTTCAACCGCTTTTGTTCTCTCATTAGCTTCATCTTTAAGGAACTTATAATAAGGAAGCATCAACATCAAAACATCCAATATGGGAACTTTGAGCTCAATGTCTTGAATTTACTTATCAAATAGATCTTTGTATTTCTCAGCAACATCCTTCTTAAACTTCTGAGGAAAAGGTAACTACAGTTTATTAGGCAAGGAAACAAATGCTTTCGGTGTTTTTTGAAGAACTGGATGTTTTTTAGCGTCAGAAGATGCCACTCGATCACCTTTGGGTCGAGTGGATTGGTCGAGTTGCATATCAGGTGAGATTTTCTCCACATAATGTTGCATTTGACTGTGATCAATTGGAGTGAGTTGGTCGAGTTGAATCCTTGGTGTTCTTTTTCAGCCTTATCCTTGATTAGACTATCTTCTTGTGTCTAAGCTTTACTATCCTTAGTATCCTTAACACTCTCTGCATGAATCAGTAACTCACGTCCACTCCTGAGAGTAATAGCGTTAGCATGATATTCTTTCGAATTTTGAACAACTTTCCAAGGGAGTTACCGAGTTGGTTTTACAGTAGATTCTAGCTCTCGGCATATTTTAGCCGTGCATTCAACATCTCAAATTTTCATTTTCGATCATTATAAGAGGCATCAATCTTTGTGTGCACCTCATCAAACTTATTTGTTAACTATGTTGGAGTAGTAGTCTTACCCTTGAAAAGTTATTAGAGCAAATCCATTACCTCTGGAATCTTTTAGCAGGCGGTGGTGATCGTGCGTCATACCCTAGTGGCACTGTTGGGGCTGGGAAAAAACTTTGATTGTATTTTTCCTTGGGCATATATGATTTGATCGGAACGGGTTGGGGTTTGGGTGAGTAAACTTGGTCTTGGGGGTTAGCAATGTCGATGTTCCTGTAAGAAAAGCTTGGGTTCGCCTTGTAGTTGTTGTATACTTTGTAACTTCATCCTTGGTTGTGAGCAAAGTTGACCTCTTCAACCTGATCATCATCTTCTTCACCGAGTTCTTCTTGACACACTAAGTGTACTAGTTTCTGATGTACCGGCAATAGTGTGTCCAGTTTCTCATTCAAATCTCTAATCTCTTTTCTGCTAACTGAATCAGATTCAGCAATACCTCTCACAGTTCTGTCAATAATCCTCTCCATTATGACCATCAGCTTTAGTTAAATACTCCACTAGCTCCCAATCATCATCAACATCTTTATTTGAGAAAATCATATTGCTTGTTGTATCAAGTAGCATACAAATTTTTGGATGAACACCTCGGTAAAGGGTTCTGAGTAGAGACTAGGTGTTGTATCCATTACGAGGACACTGAGATTGATAAGTTTTAAACCGCTCCCAAGCTTTGGAGGATTATGGTCTCAAAGTCAAGTAGTTCGAGTCACTGTTTGAAATTCCAGCTGGGCAAAATAGCGACTATGAATATAAAAGTTGAGAGTTGCGGGCTCTATAGCAAATAATAGCTAGTCCAATTGATTATCTCCCATCAAGAAGCAAAAACAATATGATTTGAAACCAAGCCATCCACTATTTTCATAGTTTTTTTGCTAACACCTGTTTTCCAGGAAATGTAAAGTTAACTGAGCTAGAAATGATCGATGAGCGACTGAAGGAAATCCTCAACAATGAGAGTTGGATATATGGCAGAGAATTCAAGGGAGATACTTCAGGGGATATGTTTACAACCATACTGCTCGGCCAATTGTTGAGTTTAAGAGATGGGCCGCAAGACTAGAGGATAAGAAAAAAGGGAGTGATTTATGTTGGTGGAATGGTGATAGCAATCTTAAAAGCTTGCGGAGCGAGGCTAAAATCTGAACATGTTCTTCCTACATGGATGGGTATTCCATACCTCAATAAGGTAGTATTCTTGGAGACAACACCAAGCAATGGACTTCCTAATTTGGAGTTCACAACAATAAAGCTGGGGTATAACATCAATTTCAGATCTCCAAGAAAAGCCTTTGGATTGTTGAAGCTCATGAAAATGTTGATGAACAACAAAGACACATAGATGCAATCTCCGAGCATGAACCAGATTGTTATTACTTTGTGATAATATAGATCCAAAGCTGAGCAAAGGAGTTAAGGATGCACAAAGGAAGAGTGGTTTACTCCAAAAATGGAGCAAGTGGCAGTCCTTACATTTACGAGAATGAACAAAGTCACGGACAACAAATGATCCCATTTAATGAGCTGCGACTCGGAGAAGGAGAAGGTACATCATACTTTACTGCATCAGAACACACATCACAACTCGATTATGATCCATCACACTTTACCTCATCCGAACATGCGGCTCCACTCGATTATGACCCATCAAATCAAGATCCACCACCTCACACAGATAATGCAGATCCATCACTGTAGACCTTGTACTTCTAGCGCGGTAACAACCCCAAATTCCACTATAAATATCATTGCATATTTTGTTTTTGTTTGATGTTTTAGGATTCTCCATTGAGCTTTTATCCACACAAGGGATTGTGTGATTTAAGTTTGGGGGAGGGTTTTGTGATTCTTAGTTTTAATTTCCATATAGTTCATGCATATCACTTAAGGCATAGAAAATCGAAAAAAAGAAATTCCTTTTTGCATATTTGATTATTGCATAGCATATAATGCTTAGAAAAACCAAAAAAAAAATAGAAATTGTTTTTCAAAAATCATAAAAAGAATGTCATGTAACCGCATTCATATAGGCTTGAGTCTATACATTGCATCGGGGATTGTGATGAATATGCCAATCAAGCTTGTTGATTCTTTATGTTAAATTGATTCAATGCCCTAGATATCATTTATTTTCTACAAGCTGTCTAGTCTAAAACATAAGATTGCACCATTTTATGAATGTTTATCTTGATCTTCATGCCTTGGATTGAACCATGCTTTGATATGATACCATTTCTTATTAAGTAAGAACCTAAACTTGATCATAATTATCAAGCTTATGCATCGAATCTTAACTTGTGGATTGCATAGATTACTTGGATTACCTTTGTACCACTTGCATCTACCTTGCTAATCCCAGTAGAATCCCTCCTTGAACCATATATTTATTCAAGCCATACATTGTTAGTGTGTGATTTTGAGATCTATTTCGGATTAAGCTTCATATAGTATGTTGGGTCTGAATCGACAAGGACATGTTTTAATGTTGATTTTGGCTCACAATTTTAGGATCACCTAGGTATAGGTAGTTCAAGATTATTCTAGTAAAGGTTTTGGGGTATAAAGAATGTCAAAAAAGTTCTTAGTAAACAAAAGTAAAAGATAGACAAGTTTCTTGAAAGTCTTTTGAATAAGAAGAAAGAGAACCAAAGCAATAAGTGAATCCCTAGCCTCTAGAAGTCACCAAAGAGCAAGAACCATCTCCTTAAAATGAATATGGAAATCACTACAAGAGAACATTAGTTTATGGACCAAATTTTACAACGTTTTTGAGACGTTGTAAAATTGGGACGTCTTTGCAACTCCTTTACGACGTTTAGAGATTTCATCGTAAAGGAGTTGTAAACGGACAACGAAAATTTTTGTTGTAACCTAGTTGGGATTTTACGACGTTTTGACAATGCTTTGCCATTTCTAATACATTGCGTTGTTAATTAGTCCCTAAATTGTAACTCATTTACAACCTCTATATTTTATATTGAGTTAAAAACAAAATATGAATTAGAGAAACACGTTATTTGTGTTACGTAAATGGTGTAAATAAAATTCCAATGTATATTGTAAAGGCGTTGTTAAATTTCAAATTTCATTGTCAAAACGTCTCTACTTTGCAACTCTTTTACGACTAACTAGTTTACAACTATTTAAGAACAAAATTTCAAATTAGACATTTATGGTTAGGTACATTTGTTGTAAATTACTCGTATTTTGCGAGAAGTTGTAAAATCATCGTTAATTTTTTGCCTATATAAGGTGGAAGGCTCTCTTCATTAATCACAACATCAAAAAACAAAAAAAAACTTGGTAGAGAAGAAAAAAACGGTTTTGGGAAAAAATCCAAAAAATTTCTTTTGGTGGAGATATATTCGAGCAACGGAAGTGGATGTATATGCATAGAGATGCTGCCAGAATCGTGACAAAGGAGTTTATGAACAGGGCAGAAATATTAATGCACCAGGCTAGTCAAACCGAAATCATGGTTGAATCGAGTAAGATGTTCTGTCGTTTTCGGAAATGCAAAAATACAAAATTCGTCCGAGTATAAACTATTTGGAATCATCTATTAAATAGAGGGTTTACACCACATTATTACATTTGGTTTCACCATGGGGAAGGTGATAGTATTGGTGGAATGATGAAGCAAGTAGTAGTAATTTTAAAAATGTTGATGTTAATATAGGTGAATCAAGTAATTTGCATGATGTTGGTTATCAGAATGAGATTCATGGGGTTGTAGAGCATGATAGGATGCATGAGATGGTCACAGATGCATTTCAGGAAACTAATATTGATCAACCTATAGTTTCTGAGGCACCCAATTAAGATGCAAAAAGGTTTTATGACATGCTACATGCTGCATGTCATAAATTATTTTATTGGCAACTAGGATGATGAATATTAAAATAGATTTGCTCAATTATTTTATTGGCAGCTAAATTATTTATGTGGACTGATTTGCTCAAAGAGTATTTGCCGGAAGACAATGTGTGTGCTGAATCATATTATGAGATGCAGAAATTGGTCTATAGTCTTGGGTTGTCGTGCGAAACCATTGATGTTTGTATAGATAATTGTATGATCTATTGGAAAGATGATGATGTGTTACAAGAATGTCGGTTCTGTAAGAAGCCAAGATATAAGGCACAAGAGAGTGGGCCTAAGAAGGTACCGTATCAACAGATGTGGTATTTGCCAATAACTGATAGATTGAAGAGGTTATATCAGTCGCAGAGGACAGCAGCTGAGATGAGATGGCATGCAGAGCATTCACAGACGGATGGAGAGATTAATCATCCTTCAGATGCAAAGGCGTGGAAACATTTTAATACGGTACACAAAGATTTTGCTAGGAATATTAGGAGAGGAAATCGAAGCAAAGGTAAAGGATCCCACACCACTGTATCTACCAGGAGAAGAATTCAAAGCAAATATGGATTATTACGGCGTTTTGGCAACTGTTCCTCGATGAGATAATTGGCACGTTCCTAATAATATGACGGATTATTACAGACGACATCATAACTGGCATAAGAAGAGTATATTTTGGGAGCTGCCATATTGAAAAGATTTGTTGATTCGACACAATTTGGATGTGATTCACATCGAGAAGAATTTTTTTGAGAATATCATGCATACGATTTTGAACGTGGCTGGTTGGAAAAATGATAACAGGAATTCACGTTTAGACTTACCAGCTATTTCTTCTAGGAGTGAGTTGCATATCAAAAGCGACGACAAAATTCCAATTCTGATATTTAGGTTGTCATCTGAGGCGAAAACGGCGTTATTCAATTAGGTGTCATCAGAGGTGAAGTTTCCAGATGGTTATGTTTTGAATCTCTCAAGATGTGTTGAGCAAGGACAAAAGTTTACAGGGATGAAAAGTCATGATTGTCATGTGTTCATGCAACGAATACTACCCTTTCCTTTGGCCGAGTTACTTCCAAAAAATGTACATGAAGCACTTGCAGGTATTTGTTTAACATAATCTAGTAATGTATATAAACCTATATATATATATATAACTCTTATAATGTACGCTGTATATTATAGGTCTTAGAGCTTTTTTTAGAGATTTGAGTGCACGAACAATCACAGTAGAAGGTTTGGAACAACTTTCAACAAATATGCCGCTCTTGTTGTGCAACTTAGAGAAGATTTTTCCTCCTTCGTTCTTCGATGTTATGGAACATCTCCTAGTGCACCATCCTCACGAAGCACTACTAGCTGGACTTGTTCATTTTCGATGGATGTACCCATTTGAGAGTCTTATGAAAACGCTTAAGGGCAAAGCAAAGAATCTGTCAAAAGTCGAAGGGCCAATCGTTGCTGGTAGCCTGATAGAAGGAACGTCGCATTTCACATCGTACTACTTTGCACCCACCGTTCACACAAAAAAAAGAGAACCTAGGAGATATGATGATGGTTGTGTTGCCCAAACTTATGCAATAGAGGGAGTTCCTGATATCTTGTCCCCAATTGGGCGTCTTAGTGGCAAATTAAAAGAAGTTTGGTGGAGTAGTCCCGAAGACCGCCACGCGGCACACACATATATACTTGTGAATTGTACTGAAGTGCTTCTGTTTGAAAGGTATATATATATATATATATATATATATATATTGTATATATTTAATGAAATGTGTCTAGTATTACTTTTAAATTAACATATTTCTATACATGTATACTTTATTTCTTAGTCAGGTAGAAAAAAAACTATTGAAGAAATTTTAGATGCAGAAGTACTTAAGCGGAAATATATGCACTTTGCACTCTGGTTGAAGGGCCAATTAAGAGTAAATTGTATAAATACGAGAATTCTAATTACGTTGTGATTAATTTTAACTGTGTACACAGGTTGACTATGATTATCCATTCTACCCACAATGGTTTCATGATTTGATCCAAGGTTCTATTGCTAAAATAACAACAGCACCCATGTATTTCACCAGAGGATACACATTTCACACCTTTGAGTACGGTGTAAGGCGTGCAACGGCCAATTGGGGAGTATGTGTGAAGGGTGAAACCGATTTCTATGGGGTTTTGCAAGAGATTATTGAAATGGAATTTGTGGGATTAATTGGGTTGAAAATTGTGCTATTCAAATGTGACTGGTATGATCCCGTAATTAACAAAGGTGTCCGTTACAGCAAAGTTGGAGTTGTGGATGTAAATGGGAGGAGAAGTTACAACAAGTTTGAGTCTTTCGTCTTAGCATCGCAAGCAGAGCAAGTTAGCTTCATTCCATAGACAAGCATCAAAGAGTCATGAATCAGTTGGTTAGCTACAGTGAAGATCACTCCATGTGGGCGAATTATTGGAGGTGGAGATTTACCGTTGCAAGAAGAATCATGTACATCTATACAAGTGTCATATCAAGCTACACAGCTAGTGGTGCTTATCGATCCGAAAAACCGAGAATACAAGGATCTCCCTGTAGAAGATCTTGACGATGAAGAACGTGACGAGTTTGCAGAAAGTGATAATTCGAGTAGTGGAAATGGTAGTAATGGTGAAGTATCTGATTTATACTACGGTTTATAATGTATGAACAATCTATGTTACAATTTTGTTAAACCAATCAAAGTTTTATAAATCATTTGAATTTAATAGATTACTTATGATTGAAAACGCGAAAACAAATAAATAGTCGTTGAAAAGAAAACATAGTAAAGACAAAGACTTCGTAAAGACGAATACATCGTGAAAACACTTAGAAAAAAAACATTATGAAAACACTTAGAAAAAAAATGATAAGAAACGTCGTAAAAGAGTTGGCCCTAAAAAATGTCGTAAAGACGTTGTTAAGGGCCAACATCTTTACGACATTTTCTTGGGCTAACGTCTTTACGATGTTGTTATGCCGGACGTCGTAAAGACGTTGGCCTGGCCTATGACGTCGTAAAGACGTTGGCCCAAGAAAACGTCGTAAAGACGTTGTTAAGTGCGAACGTCTTTACGACGTTTTCTTGGGCCAACGTCTTTACGACGTTTCTTAGTAATTACATGCATTGTACCATTGTGATACATTGCACCCACGTTTGCCAACATCTTTACATGGATTATGTTGTCAATTCGACCCTATCTTTACAACTCATTTACGACGAAAATTGATCTCCCAACATTTTTACAACACCCCGTACTCCCTATATATACAACACCAATTTTGCAACATTATTCCATCATTCATCAATCCACATTCTCTCTCTAAGGTATTCCTCTCTCCCTTCTCTCTACAATTTTTTTTGTATGTAAATATAGGATTTAGAACATGTATAGGTTGTTTAGAAATTTATGTAGTAGGCACGGAATTTAGAAATTATGTAGTAGGCACGGAAAATTCTTTTGTAGGTACTACAAAATATGGCACCCTGTAAGCATACATGTCGTGTCCATTACAGTGACATGGTGCACGGCACTACATCGTCTTCCACATCCTCGGCTGTGCCAGAGACACAGTCACAAGCCCAGCATCAAATTCATACTCCACCGAGAAGTTCTCCGACACTAGAAGTTGCCGTAGAACCAACCTCCACCGACGAATGCGGTGGTCCATCCAAACCTTTTGGTGCCGCCGGATGTACCTTATGTGCAGTACCGGGTTGAGGATTTGCCGCAACTACATATTGATTGTCCAACTGGTACCTATTGGTACGTTCTAATTTATATATTAAATTATTTAGATTTACAAATTTAATTTACGTATTTATAAATAAAATAACTTATAGTATCTATTAAAAAATTTTCAGGTTCGGTGTTGATAGCAAGGTGGGACGAAGAATCACGGAATGCATCAAAAGCTACTTCGTGGAAGCGACTCCAAATTTGAAATCAACACCGCACTACATTCGCATAACGTGATTTAAGATCTTCGCGGTAATTTTTTTTAAATAAAATTTTTTTTATTAAACATATTAACTAATAACTATTAAATCCTAATTATTTTCTTTTTCTACTAGCAACGTTGGAATTGGGATGTCTCGATCAACGAGACTGTCCGACATGATTTCAACCACAAAGCCATGAAGCGGCTTTGTAACACAGTCTCGAACTGGAAAACCGAGTGGGAGGTGAAGGGAGATGCCGTCTTAGCATAAATTACTATTTAATTTAAATTTTCCTATTTTAGGCGGAAAAAAACTGGACAGATTCCTACACTTCCAGAATTGTATGCCGCGACGCATAAGAAAAAATCCGGCGTCTTCGCTGATCCTCGGTGTGAGCTGCTACACAGCCTCGTTGAAGCTGTGGTTCAGGAGTGTCAAACCCAGCTTTCCCAGAAATCCTCCGATGGTACTCCTCTCGAATTTAGTGCACCTGAAATCAACACGATTTATAAGCAGGTATTTAATTAAATAATCTAATTACTTTTAATTATCTAACATAATTTAAATAATTATTATTTCCTGACAAAACATTTTTGCAGATTGCTCCGACAAAAAAGGGACGGATTATTGGCATAGGATCCGCCCAAGATGTCCAGAGAGTCACGTCTAACTGGATAGGCGAAAACTCGCTTTCATTCAGTTGCAGGAATCCCATGCAGAAATTGCTTCGCTAAAGCAAACGGCGGATCAGAAATTCGCAGCCATGGATTCCATGATGGATATTTTGGTTGCGGGCAATCCTCATGCAACTGCGGCTTTGGAGCTTAGACGTTGGAACATCGGGATTAGGCATACGGAGAATGTCTAAGTCGATTGGAACGAGTGAGTTAGGACGACCGTAGTTCGGACATATTCGACAAATTACTACGATAAATATTTTGTAATTTATAATTAAATTTTGTAAAAATATTTTAATATTATATTTTAATTTTATATTTTATTTTTAATTAATTGATTTCATAATTTTATTAAACTACAAAAATTTAATTTAATAATTTTAATTAAAAAATTAAAACAAATATTAGTCCCTAAATCGTTGGCAAGAATCGTAAAAAATGGTCCTTAATTAGTTGTAAAACATTCGTCTTTAAGTAGTTGTAAATTTTTTCGTCTTTAAATAGTTGTAACATTTTCGTCTTTAGTTAGTTGTAAATGTTTTCGACTCTAATTCATTGTAATACATTTCGAGTCTAATTAGTTGTAAACATTACATTGTAAGTTACTTGCTAAATTTACAACTAACTTACAACGTTTAATTTGGCATCGACTTTACAATGCCTGATATATCTTACGACGTTTTTACAACGTCAGTTTTACGATGTTTTAACAAAGCAAATATGGAGATGTTAATATTTACGACGTTCTTACAACTCTTTTAGGCTTACAACGTGCATGACACGACTAACCACGTGGCATCCCTAATGCGTTGTAAACTCCCTTACCAACGCATTAGGGACGAAATTAGGAGTTGTAATCCTAATGTTTTCTTGTAGTGTATGAGCTTGAGAAGTTGATTCTAAAAGAGTCGTTGGCTGAAAAAGAAAGTCTTGTGGGTAGATTTAGGATCAATTTTTGAGATTTAACATGTTTAGGATTGAGATTGATCTTGGGATGCTTGGGTAGTGTTCTTGTATGCATTTAATAGTTCTCACCCTTACCATTATATTAAAACTTAAATCAATTTATTGACTGATCCTTATGCTGAAATTGGTTTACCAGTTACTAAAAAGAGATCATGTTAGTCTCTTAACCTTACCCTTAGCCAAGCAAGTTCACTGGAGATGCATAGGTTGATCCATGTCTCTAAATTAAACATTGTTAAAAGGTTTGGTTGATGTGAATACATATATAGGTTAAGGTTGAACTTAGACTAAACTGTGATTGGCATTGTTAAAGTTTTTGGAGTAAGACTTGTTTAGTTTCACATCTTAGAACATCTATCTAGGAAAATGAGTTTAACATTTGAATCAGCTTGTTTATGGTTATGAATCCCCACTTGCAACCTCTTCACCTTGCTTATTTTATTTGATTGTTTGAGGGCATTCAAAAATTAAGTCTGAGGGAGTTGATATGTGTTCATTTCAACTAGTTTTAAAGGTCTCATTTAACCTAGATTGCATACATTTACAGGTCATTAGCATTGTTTTAGATTCCTTTTTTGGTTCATTTTCATTGTTTGCACTGCATTGTATGTATTTTGCTAGTTGGTTTGTTTATGAGAGTTTTTGGACACATTGGGGACTAATTCATTGGAGAAGAGAAAGAGGCTCAAAAGTAACCATTAGAATATACAATTGGAGCTGAAGAGGATATGGGGACGCATTATTCAGTCAACTCGACGAGTTGACTCGGCAGCTAGATCATGTATTTTTATTCGACTCGACCGCTCAGCTCGAGCCACGTGGCCGAGTCAGATTACTCTTATATTTTTATTGATTTTCTTTGTTTGACTCTTTATGGTTGGATTGTAAAGGGTATAAATACCTTTTTAATTTAAGCACAAACCTTGATCCACATTTTATTGCCTCTTTGGTGAAAGAACACTGAAAATATTCCCTCCTTTGTAATTTCATGATCAAAACATTTTACCTTATTTGTTTTCAATGTAATTTCATCTCTTATATCTTCTTCTTTACTTTTTGATTATGTTATATGATTTATTTTCTGGGTTTTTGCACTGTATAATGAAAATTGAATAGATCCATTAAGGTTATTGAGGAAACAGGATTAGTGTAGATTTAGGGGTTCCCAAGCTTACTTAAGATTGCTTATGATTAGATATCTTCAGTTTAGGTGTTCTTAATGCTTATTTCTCTTTGATCCATTGAAATCTGAGATTAGACAATTTCTCACCCACAAGGTATTTGTGAAAATGCTTGACTGAACCTTAACTTGAGATGATCATTCCTAGCTTCAGAGATTGAATGTCTAGGATGTTATTAGACTATTCTAGGTTAGATCTTAATGCCTCTTACTCTATGAATCAGTGATGAGAGTCAAGTCTGATTATAATCCACATTGAGTTTCATTTCATGAGAATGAATATAATTAGTTTGATTCATGGACTAGTGGTCATCTATATAGGTTGCTAAGCAAGCTATGGATCCCCTAGTGAAGCTCTGATCATTGATCTCACTACTCAAGAACCCATCTAATTGTTTATTTTCCATAAGTCTTACTTTGTTTTGGTTGCATTCACTCTGTTTTATCTATGCTCTGTTTTTACTTTGTTTTCTTTATGCTTATTTTCAAATTTGATTTGGACTGATAGATACAAATTGATTGTTTTGGCTTGGGTTGGATGAGTTGAATATGTCTTGATTGCTTGCTTCTAAACCTATTGAATTGACACCTTACTGATTACATCGATTGGAACTGCAGTAGATTTATCTTTTGTAGTAAATATACTGTTATCACAAAACATGGCAAAGCAATTATCAGAACTGTGCCTGGTGCGAGAACAATATTTGTACGAGACCAGTGTTTTAGTCATCAGCTCGACCTCTGTTTTGAGAGTCTTCACAACGAGGAGTCTAAGCAGAGAATGAAGTGACCTTTGTTTTTGTTTACCGAGTCTTGATATTTTTCAGCAGGTCTTCGTCTTGTCGAACGAGGTTGTAAACCTCTTCCAAGCTCTGCAGTGGTACACACAAAGTTAGATTTAAACACACAGACCGAAACTGAATGTCATATAACTCGTACATGAATTGCTCCACCATGTCCTCCTCTTTATTGCTTTCTTGCAGCGCGCCAATCCGCAAGTGCATTTACTATGAAAAACAATAAGCCCCATTTTAATTTATTAAAAATATATTTTAAAAATAAAATAAAATTGTCATCCTAACATCTTCTTCTTTGCAAATGGCTCTTAGCCTAGTGGCAGGCGGTAAATCCATATAGGACAGTTCATTTACACAACCAGAGATCGAGTCCCTCCGCCTACATTATGTAGGAATTTGGCTATTGGGCCGGCCAGTTATGGTCCAATATAATTTGCCGTTGACAAAAAAAAAAAAAAAACATCTTCCTCTTCTTCATCTTCCTCCTTGTCCTAATCAACTTTTACAAGAACTTTCAATTTCTCAGCCTATTCATGAAATTGGATAGAAAAATGATCAATTTCTATAAAATATATGTTAATTTATCAAAACTTGGATCTATGGAGTAAGAAACAGAGATCGGCACGCTAACCCACAAACAATTACTACAAAAATACAAATAAGAAATGAAGAAACACAAATAAATAAATAAACAATAATATTGTAAGAGTGAACAAGAAAATTGATAGAAAGAAACTAAACACAAAATAAAGGAAAAAATAATGCAACACTAAGAAATCATGGTACAAAAATACGATGTGGAACTTTTAAAACTGAGATTATTTTTCTTTGGATTTTATAATAGTGATGAAAAAATTAGATTTCGATTAATCATGGAAAACTCATAAAATCTATTATTAATAGAAAATCAATTATAATAGATAACATAAAAAAAATATCTAAATTAATTTTAGAGTAAGTTTACGCTCTTAGAGCATGTTTAGTAGTAAGATT
>JAKUCM010002252.1:0-29916 GCA_023374145.1 Lepidium sativum | reverse complement strand
GAGGTTTATGGCTAGAGAAATCAACATTTTACGAAAACTAGACCATCCAAATGTTATGAAGCTTCAGTGTCTTGTCACTTCAAAGCTATCAGGTAGCTTACACCTTGTGTTTGAGTACATGGAGCATGATCTTTCAGGTTTAGCTCTTAGGCCCGGTGTCAAATTCACTGAGGCACAGGTACTTTCGAAAGCTTTCTTCATTAAACCACTTTGATGTGTTCCCTTGCCAATCAATCAGTTCAGTTGCTGCTTTGTGTGTTCAGATAAAGTGCTATATGAAACAACTGCTTTGTGGACTTGAGCATTGTCATAGCCATGGAATACTTCACCGTGACATAAAGGGTTCGAATCTTTTGATAAACAATGATGGAGTTCTCAAGATTGGAGATTTCGGTCTGGCGAGTGTTTATAAACCAGATAAAAATCAACCACTGACTAGCCGTGTAGTCACCTTGTGGTATAGAGCCCCTGAGCTTTTACTGGGATCTACAAACTATGGACCCGCCATTGATCTATGGAGCGTTGGTTGCATTCTAGCAGAACTCTTTGTAGGTAAACCAATCATGCCGGGAAGAACAGAGGTGAGTGTTGGATTCACATATTTTGCATTTGAATCGACATTGCCTTAGCCTATTGATGTTATTGATTTCAACTGACTTTTATATCCAAATTAATATTCTTCAAGGTGGAGCAAATGCATAAGATCTTTAAGCTGTGTGGTTCACCATCTGAAGAGTTCTGGGAAACGACAAAGTTCCCACAGGCAACAAGTTACAAACCGCAACATCCTTATAAGAGAGTCCTTCTAGACACGTTTAAGAATTTGCCATCTTCTTCTCTAGCTCTTCTTGACAAGCTTCTATCAGTAGAACCAGAGAAAAGATGCTCAGCTTCTGAGACTTTAACGAGTGAGGTAGTTACAGCTCTCTTTTCTCTATTAACATTCTTGATCTATCTCCAGAAGATTACTGATAATTGGTTATCTCATTCATCGCTCTAGTTTCTTACAACGGAGCCACTCCCTTGTCATATATCAAGTCTGCCTAAGTATCCGCCAAGCAAGGAACTCGATGCAAAGGTTCGAGATGAAGAAGCAAAAAGGTGAGTGTGCAAAGAGAGACGCCTATTCGTCCATGAATGATGCATGCGACATTCCTAACCAAATTTTTCATTTTGAAAATTTCAGGAGAAAGGTTGAAGCTATGAAGTGGAGTGGACATGAATCTGTGAGAAGAGGTTCAAGAGACTCCAAGGCAACACCAGATTTCATTGCTTCAGGGTATTCAAATGTCTCAATTAACACACCAGCGTTCAAGAAAGAGAGTGGAAGATATGACAGAGTAAATCGCTTTTCCGATAAAAATATAGTGATTCATCCAAGCTCTAGGAGCAGTGTAGAAGCTAGCCGGTCCAACAATGATCCCGTTACAATGGGAGATTACTTAGCTAGCTCTTCACAAAAGGAAAATGTAGCTTCAAGAGGAACCACAACGGTAACTTGTTGATTCAACAACTCATGAACTCTTTTCCCCCTTTACATAATGGACTGTGACATGTTATCTGATATGTGGTTTCAGACATACATGCGTAAGAAGAACAGGATGCACTATTCAGGTCCGCTGATGCCTCCTGCTGGTAACATTGAAGACATGATGAAAGAGCACGAGAGACGGATCCAAGAAGCTGTACGCAAGTCCCGCCTTGACAAATCTGCAACAAAGAAGACTAAAGACATCTCAATCAAAGCATGTGCGTAAACGCTTTCAGAACTTTAAGCTGGAGACTGCCTACTAAGATCTGTTATTATTCTGTCTTTGCCCATGGCAACCTCTGTTTCATGCTCTAATCTCTCTTGGGGAAGCAAAAAATGTATATTTAGAACTACTGGTTCTTGTAGTGCAAGTCAATTTACAGATAGATGATTTTTAGTTATACATTATAGGAGTTTTTAGAAAGCAGATCTTTATAAATAGCATAGAAGTGCATTATTCTCAAATACAAGCCAGCGAAGTAAGCTATACATTTGGCTTAGTAGAGAAAATATATAATTCATAAAAAGCCTCAGCTCTTTTAAAAACTAGCATCAATTTAAAGCATAATGTTCACAAATCCAGCTTAGGTTTTCGGCTAAGCTCTGTGTATTGACCGCCCATCAACTGCAAAACCTCTTCCCACAAGTTTTCTGATGAAGCTCCACATATTAAATCTGAGCTGCATGCAGCAACGTGCCAGTAATCTAATTCGATCTCTTCTCTCAGCTGATCAAGCTGCCAACCGGCGTAACCAACAAAGAATCTAAAGTCCTGTGGCTTAAGAATGCCCTTCTTTACAAGTACTGCAGCTTCATCCAAGCTGTTTCGAGTACCAAAGTTAAGACCGGGCATGACTTCTTCAAACCCAGGTATTTTGGTTTTATCTCCAGTTTTTAACAGGAACATGCTTGCTTCAAGAGGCCCACCAAAGTACAAGGAACATTCTGAAAACGTGGTAGCGAGCTCGGTTTTAGTTGATTTCATGTGCTTAATGTTTTTGTGAAGGGGACGGTTGATGACAACTCCAAATGGCCCTTCTTGTGGATGTTTGGTTCCTGCTCTAAGAAGAAGCACAACTGTTCTTGCGAATGTTCTGTAACCATCTAACTTCTCTGTGGCAACTAGAACGCAGCCAGTCTCAGGAAACGGAATCGGGTGTGCCCATTTCACGCCAATAGATTCGGATTCATGAGATAGTCCGGCCAGTTTATGACCCTCAGATTCTGCTTTTTCTTCCTGTGCAATCAATCATTTAAAGGCGTAAACCCTATTGACTTGTATATATTTTCCCAAGAATGTGTTCGCGTGGTAACGATACAGCTATCAGAAACAAAAAGCTTGAGGAGAAGCGGATTACCTGCTCCTTCATAAACAAGTTTGCTCTGAACTCTCTCCAATCCATATTCAGACCCAACGACTTTGGTGACGCCGAATCACCTGATTTGTTTCCATTAGTCGGCTTGTTTCCTTGCGAAGCATCCCCTTTAAGAACACGAAAACGACTCCACAAACGTAAGTATCCGAAAGAAAAAGGACAAATTTCGAGTGTAGACTCACAAGAGCAAACCCATCTCAGATCATTATGAAATTAAATAATCACTTCCTGAACATCGATGACCCTCACAAAAATGATCAAATCAATATTAAACTTAAACAATAAAACCTATTAGAATCACCTTGAAATAGCTCAGATGTAAAAGCCACAAGCTAAGTTAAACAAAAGCACACAGAGTACACTAGTGTCAAGTACAAAGCTCAAATTCCCAAATTTTGATCAATCATAATGCCCAAATTCTCTAAATTTCGAACACATCAAGAAAGATCAATACTTTAACGCATGCAAGTCATCAATTCAATAAAATATTAACCTTCAAAGTAAATGAATCGAAAGCCATACCAGGGGCAGAAGAATCGTCGTTACTCTTCTTCGAGGTGGCTCTAACAACCAAGGAACGATACGGAGAAGCAGAGAGCTTACGGTTTCTAAACTCGACAGCACCGAGGCTCCCAGAAAGCGATGATGATTTCTCAGAGATCACCCCTTTCATCGAAGAGAAGATAGGGTTTCGGATCGCCACATCCTTGACCTGAAGGGTCCATAGATCCATTGAAGAATAACCTCGGGAAGTCCGACAAAAGAGTGAAGTTTGAAAGAGTTAAAGCTTGATTCTTTAAGAAGCGATGAGAGGAAGTCGAAATCCAGAGAGAGGCTAAGGATTATCTGCGATTGACAGAAACAGATGCGAGAAGACAAAAATAAGAATGAGAAAAAAGCCAACAAAAGAAAAATGAAAAAGAATATGCTTTTATATAGCGAAACTCTGGGTTTTGATTGGTACAGATAATAACCCACCAACGATTTTTCGGATTTTACTATAACCGAATATTAGTTGATTTACAATAATAAAATAATTTTGTCTGAATTTTCTTGATCAGAGTATGTCTAAATTTTAGAAAATATAGTAACAAAAACTATTAGTTTTAGAGGAAATATGTATTAAACTATAAATTTTAAATGCTAAAAATGACAAATCATTTGGTAGTTAATGGTGTATTTCTTGTTTTCCTATATCAAGTAATATTGAATAAATGATTTTATATAGTACTATCACATTCATAAATATTGTGAATATTATGTAATATAAAATTATTTTATGATATCTTTAGTTGCAAATGTTAATATTTTATAATTTTAAATGGAGTCACCAAAGATCTTAGAACAAATTAAAGTATAAATAATTCAACAACATACAATAGTTAACATTCAAAACTTAGGTAATTATTTTTGTCAATTAGTTAAATGTCACATTTTTTTCTTTGAATTTAATTCACGTTTATTTCACGTATAATTATTAGTTAGAAGTTTGACTATAAATTATATTTTGTCGATCAAATTTTCAACAAAAAAAATATATTTAAAAATTATTGTTCAATACACCTATAAATATTTCGATTTATTTAATTTATTTTTGTTGGTATTTTTGTTTTAGTGTTTTTTTTGTCAATATTTTTATTTTAATTTTGGGTACGATTATGTTACTTACGTAATAAGTACAATAAATAAGTAATACTTATTTGACTTGAAGGTTTTAAGTTGAAATTATCAAACATTCTATTAACAAGAGGGGTGAGAAGACCAAACTTTAGTCAACTCTTTTACTTAGTCTTTATGTTGATTTGATCAATGAAGATAACTTGCTTGCTTGCTTGCTTTTATCTTCAAACCATGAACAAGCCATAAAAATGGAATACAAGATCAAATAACTTGGAGAGAATCTCATCAAGCTGAAGTGGATTGCTAGTTGCTACATCGATGAAGTTCATACACATATCTATGCAATCAATATAAAATTCAATGAAGAAAACATTGTAATTTTTTAAGTGATAGTTTCCAGAGACAAAACTTCGATCATGTTTACTCTCTAGAATTCTTCTTTACTCAAGTTTTTTTTTTCACATTGTGTTCATGTAACTTTGATCTTATCTGATCAATAAAGTTTTTTTTTTTTGATAGATGTTGACTTTGTACCTAGAGTAAAATCGGTATTAATCATAAGTTCATAACCGACTAATATATATACTTTTTTATGACCCATTTTTTCTCAAATATTAAAACAATAATAGTAGAA
Source organism: Lepidium sativum (assembly GCA_023374145.1). Classification (NCBI taxonomy): domain Eukaryota; kingdom Viridiplantae; phylum Streptophyta; class Magnoliopsida; order Brassicales; family Brassicaceae; genus Lepidium; species Lepidium sativum. The sequence continues at coordinate 24,755 of JAKUCM010002252.1, read as the reverse complement.
AGTTATGCAGCAAATTAATGAATCTCTAGTTGGTACTATATGCGACTTCATGAATATTCCTTTTCACATCGATGTCTAATATATGAATTGTTTTTGATGCAGAACAACATATTGAACACACCATTTGTTTAAAAGCTCTCCCAAATCCGTGTAGTTTTGGGCCAATGGTCATGGGCTTCTACAATAAGAACATTAATATATGTATTCTGGTCGGTTTTGTTTATGTATTTGCCCTTATTTTTTTTTATTTTTTCAACATTGACCACAAATAACTGGTCCATTAGCCAAATTCTTGCAAATGCAAACAGGGGGATTCAATCTTAGAATATGTAAATACGCATACCTCTTGTGGACTTACCATCTACCACTCTGCTTGCGTATTTGCTCTTATCTCTTGTTAAGAAATTTTCATAACAAAAAAAACAAGATCAATAATAAAATAATGATCGTCTAGTCTTCACTCTTAATTTCACCGCCTCATTATTTAACTTATTTCCTTCAAACTATAAGCGTGCAATGTATTACATTTTCACTTTTGTGTTTCATTTGGAATCACATTTTCTCGGTTCGTATATAAAAATCAGAACAAAATCCAATTATGTTCGGTTCAAACTCATTTATCCTGGTATAGATAGTTAAACCAAACCGAAATGAATTGGACCCTTGCAAATTGCAATTATACAAATGAAGTTATTTTAAAACGATTTCGTTTGACGAATATTAATGTTTAAGAAACAAACACAAAAGTTGTTATAAATCAGACAAGAGCTTATTTAAAAAACAAGGAAGAAGAAAGTTACAACCACCATCATGTTGGTTCGTTCTAAACACCTGTCGTGTTTCTAGATATATATCACTAACAGATTCTTCTTCTATCTCAATCATCAATTTTAAAATCAGAAATCTCCACATTACGTTTCACATCTTCCAATTATCATGAATATATAAATTACATATATACACATTATAACATGAAGGAAATAATAATAATTAGTAGTTAGAATATGTAATCACCACCAACTTCTGTTGAATTGGAAGAACAGCAACCTTAGTAGCTTTCATGTTTTCCTCAACTTTCTCAATCATTATAACCACAACTTCTCTATATTATATACACTTCTCATAACATCTTCCTTACTCATCAATCCACAAACCCAGATCGGAAAATTGAATCTTTGGTTAACAAAAATGAGAACCAAATCTCAATCTCCTGTTAATCTCAAGGTCATATTCATAGGTTGCTCAATCTTAATCTTTCTCATTGTTTTCTTCGCAAGATCAAACATTTCTTCTTCCTCTTCAAAACCAATCTCCAAAACCAAAACCAATCTCTCTCACGAAGAAGAAGGAACTCAGAACAAATTAGAAGGATGTCCAACAACACAACAATGCACAAAGATGCCAATTTCTTTATCTGACGCATTGGTTCATTATGTCACCAGTAACGTCACTCCACAACAAACATTTGATGAAGTCTCTGTCTCAAAGAGAGTTTTAGATAAAAAGTCTCCTTGTAACTTCCTTGTCTTTGGCTTAGGTCATGATAGTTTGATGTGGGCATCTCTTAACCATGGTGGTCGTACCTGTAAGTCTGATCTTTCCTCTGTTTCTTACTTACACAACAGATCTAACGAAATTTCTGGATTCTCATATAATAAAGTTTTGAAATTTCAGTGTTTATTGAAGAAGACAAAGCTTGGATTGCAATAGTGACTAAGAAATTCCCAAACTTGGAAGCTTACCATGTAGTTTACGACACTAAAGTGAAACATTCAGATAAATTGATGGAGTTAGGAAGATCAGAAGAGTGTAGATCTGTGACTGATCCAAGGAATTCAAAATGTGAACTTGCATTGAAAGATTTTCCAGCAGATTTCTATGAGACGAAATGGGATCTGATAATGGTTGATGCACCAACTGGTTATCATGATGAAGCACCAGGGAGAATGAGTGCTATTTACACATCAGGGCTTTTGGCTCGTAATCGTGAAGATGGTGAAACTGATGTTTTTGTTCATGATGTTAATCGACCTGTGGAAGATGAATTTTCTGCGACTTTCTTGTGTAAAGGATACATGAGGGAACAAAATGGGAGACTAAGGCATTTCACTATTCCTAGTCATCGGGCTCGAGCTGGACGACCTTTTTGTCCGGTGGATGTTGATCGTCGCCGTTGATTTTGTGTTGGGAATATATGTGTGGTGGAGATCGATTGAGTTGACCGGCGTTAGTCGGTAACTGGACTCAGGGCCGGTAAATTGTTTCAACTTAGTGGACCTCTCGAGCGACTCGCTTAGCTGACAACTCTTTTTTTTGTTTGTTTCTGTGTTTTCTTGTATTATTTGTTACGTTTTCAGGATTTCAGTGCATTTACTGAAATGAGTATGTTAAAATAGTACTATTTTCACATAATTATTTGTGATTTCATTATTATGATTATTGATTAATGAAAACAGATAAAGAATTATCAGACATGGTTGTTGGTCAAATATAATAAAGAACTCTGTATTGGCTCATTACAGAATATTTAATTTTGATATTTAATCCTTTTTAATTTAATTTTATGATTAGAATAATTTAGCTAATGGTTTTAATTTTTTTTGCTGTATGTAATAATTTTTTAAAAAATATTAGAATGTCGAGTTTTTAGTCTATTAATCGAATCTTATCGACCCAATTATTTATAGAAAAAATCTATAGTTTTATATCAATTATAAAATTTAAACTTCTTATTGGAGATAAAAAGTATTTATAATCAAATTCTCAAAATTTTGATAAATTTTATTAGAGAAAATTCCACCAAATACCATCAACGTTTGACATAACTATAGTAAATGCCACAACATATTTTATATATTCTTAAAAAATGCCACATATGACTAATGCCCAAACCGGATTCATGCGCAAAATGTTGAAACTATCCCTAAGACATAAACTCGACTATTTACCGTTTCATCTTCCCTCTTTTACAAAGAAAAGGTTTCTTTTGTTTCAGTTTTCGAGAAATAATCATCTCTCTCACCATATTTTCTAGAAAATTCTCCTATTTTTTTCGCCTTCCATCGTCTCTTCTAAATCACATTTGTTGTCTCTTAGACACAACTGGACATAAACCCTGATCTCATATATTGGCGACTGTGGCATACTGCCGGAAGTTTCTTGTGTCTGTAATCCAAGGTTCGTCACATCCCGTTATGACCTCAAAATTTCGGTTTTAATTCTTTCTGACTTGGGTAGTATATGGTTGATGGTTATTGTTGTCGAAGCTTGGTGTGATATAATCTGATTCTTCTTTATTCTCGAGCTTTTGTTAAAGTTTATCTTCTTTTCTAGGTTTGTGTATTTTTCCCAACTTTCCTATTTTTTTGTTGTATATTTCTTTTTTTCGTTGACAAGTTCCGCGTCTCGATTTTCTGTTATGTATTTATCTTATATCAAAATGACTATTTATATCTTTCATTCACGGGTTTTGGTTTTTTATTCTTTTTGTCGATCCAAGTCATACTCAGGTTTCTCGACGTCTATATTATCTTTGTCTATCTCCTTTTTCTATATGTTATTCTTACTGCTTCTCAAAATATGTCATTGTGTGACAATTGCTTAGATATCTAATTCTATCATTTTGTATTTTATACACAACTCTTCTTTTATATCAAGATGTCCATAATCATCTCATTGTAGACATAAACATAAACAAGACATCTTATTGTTCCGGTTTGTCTACATGTTGATTGCAGAAATAAAATATGGACGCTAACATAAACAAGACATTATGTTTGGAGACATAAAATACAGATATAGAAATAAGCATAGTCATGAACATAAACATAGAGTCAAACATGGTTACCAAAATTAACAATTTTCGAGAGTATATACATATAAACATGTAGATGTACACGAAAGACATAAAGATGGACAAAATGCCACCAACGATTATGCCATCGAGATGTCTATAATCATCTCATTGTAGACGTAGACATAAACAAAACATTCTATTGCTCTAATCTGTCTAATCATCCTATTTACTGTAGTCTTTCTTGTGTTAGTGAAGAAAAATTCGTTCTAGTTACTTAGTTAAAATCAGTTATTTATAGCATTTGTTACAAAGTAATGTTTTGTGGTATTGGGAGGACGACCCTAAACCCTAAACCCAAATTTGTCTTCCAAATCGATTTCGGGACAAAATTATGTGGAACCCTAATCTCGAAATTTCGAAATTCTTTACGTATGGTGTTTGATATCTTGTATTCGAGTCGTATGAGAGTGGAACCCTAATCGTCTGTTGTGAATCGTTTCGAAGGACAAGTTCTGTGGGTGTGGCTCGTCTGTTATATGTGAAGGCATTACTATCCGAGTGGAGTTATCGAAGTCATTGGCTGTGGAATCCGAGTGGAGCAAGAAGAAGTCATTGGGTGTGGAATCCGAGTGGAGCAAGAAGAAGTTGTTACTATCCGAGTGGAGTTAATAATGATGTGTGATGGTGTTGAAGGGTTTAGGTTCATTTTGGTTGTATTTCTTCTTAAGTTCAATAAGTGTATTAACATTGGTTTGTATTGGATGTTTGAGAGTGATGTATGTTGATGTTTGAGTATGTTCACAAGCCATGTGAAGCAATGGTAATAAGACAAAAGCCATGTGCAAAAACCAATTCCTTTTCATTAAAATATGCAATGTCAATGACTCTTTAAATCCATGAAAGGTTCCCCAAAACGAAGAGCTAACATCAAGTTTCATTTAAGCTCTATCACAAAAGAAACAGACGTAAACATATATCTACTCTTGAGAAGCACTGCAGGTGGTTGAGAAGATCCAGCTGTTTGAGAAGTCCCAACTGCTTGAGAAGTTGAATCTTCAAATGTAGATGTTTGAGAAGTTGAATCTGCAACTGTAGCTGCTTGAGAAACCTGTTACAACAGAGAAAAATTATCAAATATCCATCTGTTTGAATCATAATCGAAAGAAAGGTTAATATAACATACCTTTTTGCGTTTAGGATTATGGAACCTGCTGTTGTGATCTGTTTGTCCACAGATTGTGCAGTGCATTATTCTCTTCTTTTCAGGTGGAGCCTTCTTGGTTGGAGATTCATTGAGTCCTTTCTTTTTCTTCTCCTTCCTTCTCTTCTTTTTCCTGCCAGGCTGTACAGGTTCAGGTGGCATCTGGAGTGGACCTTCTTCAGTTGTAGGCCATAACTTAGCACCTCTAAGTGGTGTAATGCTAGTTTCATAGGTCTGTATCCACAGTATAGATGAGAACCAGTGAGCTACATAGTCCACCACCTCCAACTTCCGATTGATTATGGCAGCATACACATGCTGACAGGACACCCCAGTGATGTCTCAACTCCTACATGTACATGTTTTTGCTTTTAGGTCCACACGGTAAGAGCAATCCCCAGCCACAACATCAAACATGTTGTTCGTGGCTATATACACCACACATTCACCAACTAGAGCTAGGCTTCTCCTTATGTACTCCTCACAGTAAGGAGTACATCTGCCTATATGGGAATCAACAATAATCAACCTCCTAATGCCTCAAACCATTGCTTGTCTTGCTATAATCTCGAGCATTGGCACCATTGGCTTCCCTCTTGCTAGAATGATTGAATTGTTGAATGACTCTATGGTGTTGTTTTCTACATCTTCACAGCAGCTTCCTATCTTGTAAAAGGCCCTGCACCAAATCTTGGGATCCATCTTCAGGACATCCCTATAGACATCAAGACCGTACTCCATCACACGCTTCAGATTTTCCTTGTACTCAGCTTCATTGTAGCTCCATGAGAGATTCCATATCAATGGCTTCATTTGAATCTTCTTGCCGTGTTTAGCCTTCAGATTAACATAGATGTGTCGGACACACATCCTATGCTCAATCTTGGGTAGTTCCAACTCAACAGCCTTTATCAAACCCTACAGTAAAAAAAGAAGGCGTTTAAAGATGAATCCCACAGTCAGAAACGATAACAAAAACCAAATAAACACTATCTTGTGGCGGTTAGATACTATGATGAATCTTTCACCATCAGCCAGAGCCAAATCATATTCTTAATGAACCACAACCAGTTATCAGTGTTATCCACCTGAACTACAGCCCATGCCACTGGAAACATGACATTATCACCATCTCTGCGTAAAGCCACTAACAATTGTCCCTTCATTTTGCGTATAAGAAAACAACCATCTACACCTATAAGAGGCCTACAAGTCTGTCTACATGACTTCCTTAGCACATCAAAACAGACATAGAACCTAGAAAACACATCTAAACTTTCATCATTGACAACTCACTCAACAAAAACAGATGAATTAGAATTTGATTCCAAGATTTCGGCCCTATAGTCTCTTAACCTCGCAAATTGTTCATCATACGCCTTCTCTATCCACTTCAAGGCTCTGTTCCTAGTTGCTTGGTATTGTGGCCGAAACACTCTAATCTTTCACTTTTCGTAAACCAACTCTCCCATCTTCATAGGCATAAAGTAATCAGGTTCTTCCCTATTCTTGTTTAAGAACATGGTAGTTAGTACATGTACCCTCAACAATCACATTTCCCATTTGGATAACACCCATGCTTAGACTTGAAATTCCTAACTACCCACTTAGAAGAATCACCTCTACTAGAACAATATATCCTCCATTTGCAACCACCTCCTATGCATTGATATGACAATTTATTTTTGTCATACATAGTCTGCCTAATGTTAACATAATTCTTCAGAGCATGATCTAGAACAGTTTCCTTAAAGACTAATCCACTAGAAAATCTTGACCTTCAAACAAATGACCATTACCTCGTCGGATTTTCACCTCTTCGGGGCAATGATTGTCGTATTTGTCTTCCCCATCACTGTCTGGGTAGACGTTGTGACGAATCGGAGGCTCTAGGATGAATTTCTCGACATGCTCTTTGACATCGAACTGAAATCTCTCCCGCATTTCATCTTCCAACTCCTCATCTCGAGTACTATGATCACAATCTCCGGTAAACTCCACCACTTCCATGCTCGATTCCACATGAATTGTTGGTCAATGTTATCGGTAAATCGTCGGTCGGTCTCCGATTTTCAAAATTTAGAGATTAGGGTTCCACATAATTTTGTCCCAAATCGATCTGGGTTTAATTTTTAATTTGGGTTTTAGGTCAGTGTAATCGGGTCTGTAATCGGAGCATTTATGGTTAAAATCCGGATTTGTTTCTTAATCTCGGTTTACTGCGTAACGAGTACCGCGAAGAATTGATTTTCGATTTTAATTTGGGGGGAATTAGGTGGTCAAACTTTGATAGGAGGGAGGGCTAAACTATTGTTAGGCGGATTTACCGCGAGGACAATTGATCGTGGTATTTGGTAAGAATATAGTAAATGGTGATGGTATTTGGTGGAATTTTTATCATTTTATTAAATTTGGTATTCTGCTGGTTCGACTTGTTCAACAGATTCTGAAATAATAATGGGTTTTCTGGATTTTACCAGGTTTTGAATTAGTTGTTTAATTTGGGTTTGTTTGTTGATGCGGATATTAATATCTCGTTTGGTAAAATCTTATACTCTGCGACCAAACAAGACCTTCGGGGCCTTATCCCACACATAACACACGAAGTCAGGGAAGAACTACAGAATTGACTGAAGGCAGCAATGGCGAAGAAGAAAGAGTTGTTATCGAAAGCGCCATGGAGAGGTGACGACGATGATAACTCTGATAAACTAAGCGGCGCAAAGCTTAAGGTCACCAGAGAATCTGACGGTATGTCGAAGATGCACGTTCCTAGCCGCGGAACCAAAAAAGGTAGTCACGTCCATGATGATGATGATGATTCCCTTGAGATTGATCCTCAGCTTCGCTACAGCTTCAATCGTAACTATCAGGTCTCTTAAATTCCCACTCTCTATTTTCGAAATTTGGGTTTCAATTAGTGAATTTGTTCCTCTCTGCTTTCCCTGAAGAGTGTGGGAGATTAGTAGTAGATAGTGACGTTGCCTCTATTAGTTATTCCCACATCTTTAGACCGATGGGTCTTGGAAAAATGCAGAAAAGATTTATCCTTTATGTTCTACACTCTTTGACAACGTTTTGTGTCTTAAGATCAATAACAATCAATCTAAGTCTCTGGCTAGTCTTTAATCTTCATGTGAAGGTTAAAATGAAGTAAATTTCGCTGCAGTTCTAATGGATTTTTTGCAACATAAGGTTTCACTTTGTATACTCTTTGAGTTTCAAATCAATTGAAAATATTCTGATAGAGGTTCATACTTGCTTGGAGGCGCTGAATTATGTTAACAGCATGTGGTATGTTTCCATGGAAAATGTCTTTGTAATTTTGATGTAATCCGGCTTCTCTTTCTGTGTAATTTTAATATAAATGTGCTTCTCTTTGGCATACTCAAATTTGTCAAGAAAATTATCATTGGTAATCTTGAAGATCTTATGAATAGTTGGTCAGTCAGTTTTGTGAACTTCTCTACTGTTTTCTATAGAAACATCGAGTATGGACTACTTAGTATCATGGTTTACTTTATAGCTACTCCTTTAATAAGGGTATTTGCATTCCTTTCTCTAATTAACTCTGCTTAGTTGTATAAACAGACATATTTTATAATCCTTGGGATTGGAACAGTTTTAAATACAACCTGTATCATGACACTCTGCATCCATGTTGAATCTGTCTTAGTACAGAAGACATATTGTATCCATTCACAGAGAAGCAATTTGAATTCCTTTTGCTTAGATTGTATTCTGTATCGTCAAAAACCTTTTCCTAAGCTTTAAGGTCTGCCTCTCTGTCACAGTTCCTACAAAGAGTATTCACTATAGACACTTTAGTGAAGCCTCTTCCTCCTACAATGGCATATAATGTCTCTCGGAATCTGAGCTTCTTTACCCGCATTTTCACTCAGTTCTTCGGTGAGTATTATTTCCCAATACCAGTTCTTAGTTGAAGGGATGAAAATAGTCTAATATTTCCTGTCATATGATAAAAGTAGTGATGGCATTCTCAGTGTTTTTCAACCTATAGCTGGTATGCGGATTTAATGGTTGATATGGTCGATTTGCAGATCCTGAAGGCATTGCAAATGCACAAAAATCTCTCGGATTGGGGCAAGAAGAGAAAGCTCGCCGTGTTCGTTGAGATATGACCATCTTGAAAGCTTGTGAATGAACCTGGTCTGGTTAGGATGATTTAAATATGTCTTCAGAGATTGTTTTGTATGATTTTTATCAAAGTACAATGAAACTTTCAAGTTAAATCTAAGCACGAGATGTCGCTATTTCCAATAGTACAATCTCGGTTAATTTGAAGCAATCAGATACAGATGGGCAGGCTAGTGGACCAGATGGCCAGACTAGTAAAATAAGCCCTAGCCTGAGCTCATATAATTTGCCTATAACAAAGTAGTAAAACGATTTTCTAGATTATAAAAACATATAATTCTAAAGTTACAGATAATAAAGTGCTTGTTGCTCCTGCTTTGCTCCTATTTTCCCAATGTGTGAAAGTTTTGGATCCCTTCGTCTTTATGTTGAAGTAAATTTAGGAACTGTACAAGTAACAACAGTTGCAAATCCTAAACCATCTCCAACCATGGTTTTTAAATTAATATCTTACTAAAAAATTATTAAAATAACAAAAAAAAGTAGGAAAGAGAAAGAGATACATCTCTTGTGTCTCTTGTTTAAGAGATCCATATGAATTCATTAGAGATTCAAACTCCACATGTACTTTCCTGATTCAACAAAAAATTACAGAATATAATTTAAATAAAAAATTAATTTCTTATAAAAATATTAATATTTTATTATTAAGAATTTCAAATGAAAGTATCATGCGTTGGAGACGGTCTTAATATTTTGCCTAAAATAGTTTTCTTCGTCCTTTGAGTACTCTTCCAACTGTTATAAGAATGAACTTGTGACTTGTGATCCAAACAACTGGAAAGTGACACATTTGACTCTTAGATCCTCACGAGATTGCATTGCATGAGACGCCTGTGACTATAGCCGCCGCTAGAAACGAGAGAGAGATATAAGAATTAAAATAGAAACCAACTGTCACAAATAGATCAGCACATGAAACCAATTATACCATACCGAACCAACCAATCACATTTATTTGATCAGTATATAAATGTGAACTTCACTCAAACAAACCCTCAAAACTCTTCTTCTTGAGTTCCATTAACAACTTGAACTTAATGGCTACTCTGCGTTTTATATTTTTGGTTAATTTGGGGTTGGTTCTGTTCAATTTTGAAAGTGCTGTTTCACAGCCACAATCACAGGCGCAAGTCCCATGTTTCTTCATATTCGGCGACTCTTTAGTCGATAATGGAAACAACAACAGGTTTAGTTTTGGTCTGTTCTGTCCATTTTGAAAGTATATTATTATGATATTTTGCATCTATGTGTTACACAAATTTATATATAATAAGTTCAAAAATGTAGGTTGCTTTCTCTTGCGAGGGCTAATTACCGACCTTATGGCATTGACTTTCCCCAAGGTGCAACCGGACGGTTCACAAATGGTCGCACCTACGTTGATGCATTAGGTACTAATTTATCTATTTTATAAATCTTCAATATTTGAATATTTAATCATAAAACATTTTAAAAGTTTTATAAATTTAATGTTCTAAAAAATTAATTTTAAATCTAAAACATTTTCTAAAAGTTTGCAACTTAATTTGTCACTGGTCATATCTCCAAAACTTACACCTTATCACATGTCTAGAAGTGGTTTTGCTGCTAATTAAGAGGTTTAACACTTTGTTTGAATTATAATTTTGTTAGTTTGTTTGATTAATGAGTGAAACATTTTCTTTTGTTTGTGTAGCTCAAATACTTGGATTTCCAACTTACATTCCACCATATTCCAGGATTCGTGGTGGAGCTCTGCTGCTAAGAGGTGCAAATTTTGCATCTGGTGCAGCTGGTATTAGAGATGAGACCGGTGACAATTTGGTACACAAACATTAGATATCTTTGAGCCATCAATCATAAAGATAACTTAAACCAGCATTAACTATATTGTAAACCCTGAATCAAATCAAAATGCAATTGTTTTTTTGCAGGGTGGTCATACTTCTATGAACCAGCAAGTAGATATGTACACGACCGCGGTTCAACAGATGCTTCGATACTTCAGAGGTGACACAAATGAGCTTGAAAGATACTTAAGTCGTTGTATCTTTTATTCTGGAATGGGAAGTAATGATTATCTCAATAACTACTTCATGCCTGACTTCTACTCAACTAGTAGTAATTTCAACGACAAATCCTATGCAGATTCTCTCATAAAGAACTACACTCAACAACTCACTGTAATAACACTTGATCCTATATTATCTAATCCATTTTGTTTGTTTGACTATGTTTATCTGTTGATTCTGATATGTTACGAGCTTCCAATTCAAAACCAATTGACAATAAATGGATTACCTCTTAGATCATATATATTAGATTAGAATGACCCCAACTTCCAAAATATATCAATCACATTCTAAAATGCCCCTAAAGATGTAGATGGTAATCTCTCATCTCGAAATACACCAACAGACGCATGCTCACACATGTCTTGTTGAACACAACTTTGGGGTCATATACTACAATAACTTATTACTTTCCAACTCAAATCCAATTGACAACAAGTGGATAGATTAGAATCATCCTAATATACTATGTGGGATATCAATCACATTCTAACATATTCTTTCGTCTTTTTACTTTTTCTTAGAGGTTGTACCAATTTGGAGCTCGGAAAGTGATTGTGACTGGAGTAGGACAGATCGGTTGCATACCTTATCAGTTAGCTCGATATAATAACCGTAGCAATAGTACTGGTATATGTAATGACAAGATCAACAATGCAATTGCTTTGTTCAACTCTCAGCTCAAGAACCTAGTGGACCATTTCAACAAAGGTCAGCTAAAAGGAGCTAAATTCGTTTACCTTGATGCTTACAAGAGTACCTTTGATCTTGCTGCCAATGGAGCCGCTTATGGTTAGTTATACACACATTGAACATATAGAGGTGCCTAAGATTTATTCATAATATTGTTTTTTTTGATCGAACAGGATTTGAGGTTGTGGACAAAGGTTGTTGTGGTGTTGGGAGGAATAATGGTCAGATAACGTGTTTGCCTTTGCAACAGCCATGCCCTGATCGAACCAAGTATCTATTTTGGGATGCATTTCATCCAACTGAGACGGCAAATATATTGTTGGCCAAGTCTAATTTCAATTCTCGAGCTTATTCTTACCCGATTAACATTCAAGAGCTAGCCAATCTTTGAACAAACGATATTGATCTCTCATTGAATTGATGTGTCATGTATCAAAGCTAATTTATATTGTGTTTATTTTTCTATATGCTAATTTAATTATGTTTTCTGTGAAATAACTATTGTTTCTTTGTTCTGCATTGTACCTCTTACTTTCAATTATGAGAGAAAATAAAGGTACAAGTGCTTAATTTGAATTTATGAAATGTTATACTCATGATTTATTAAAGGTGTTAGTACTGATTTTATAGAAAGTTAAATATGTTGGGGTCTTAATAAATAGCAATCAAACAATGTTCTCAGAGAATAAATATCCTCCAGAATTCTCTTCCCCTGCCTAAACAACTTGTCACAATCGCAGAGATAAGTTTTTCCATCTATCAGACTAAATGGTTCATGGAAGTTATAATAAAAAGTTGATAGTAGTAACTGATTAACCACAAAATGTTCCATAACTAAATTAAAAAGCCACAAAAATATCTTCATGGTTGGTTTATCTATGATATTTCCGTGACTTTTCAAACTTAGTCATAGAATTTTCCGTGACAAAAAGTTTCCAACCTATCTTAAGTCGTCCTTTATATATGACCAATTCAACCCAGCTGCAAACTTTAACTTTTACTTATAGATGTTTCCAAATTCCAACACTTGAACAATAATCCAAGTTATTGAAAAAACTCTTGTTTTGCCTTTTTTCATGTATGAAACAGAATTTGGTTTTTTGAAAAATACTCTTTATCTAAAGTATTGAAATTTGTTTCAAAAACTAGAAAACATAAATGGTCGAGTAGTCTTGACAATCGAATTGTTGATTAAAAAGAAGAAAATTAGTAGACATAAATGTTAAGGTGTGTTCGCTTTGAAGAAATTTGTCCAAGTATTTCAAGTCAATATAATCATGCCAGTGTTTACAATTAAACGGTATTTATTTTTGATAGGTAATGCAAATACTAAATATTAGATTTCAAACATATAATTACAAATTATGTCAGTGTTTTTGTCTGGTCACACAGTATGTTTATAATATATGTAAGAAATTTCAAGGCAACATGTAAGGATTTCAACGTTATACATTTCAATCTAACAAGAAGGAAAAGACCAACTTGTAGATCAAGTTTTAGGTGTGTAAGGAAACGATAAAGAATGCAGAAACCTTATTAGTTCCATGGACTAACTTATATTCTTTCACTTTTATTTTCTTCATTACTCAGAAAAAAGGTAAGAAAACTCATGAGGTTTCATTTAACTGATATATGTTTCTCCTTTTCAAATATAAAGTAACTCACTACTGGCTTTTGCGTTGTCTAGCCAAGCTTTGTTGGTGATCAGATTATGGCTGACCGGAAACTTCCCTCAGAGTCAAAGGCAGTCAAAAACATAGTTTTGGTCGGCCGTGCCGGGAACGGAAAGAGCGCCACTGGAAACTCACTCATCGGAAAACAAGTGTTCAACTCAGAAATGAAAGCAACAATTGTTACAACGCATTGTCAGACATATAGTACAATCACACCAAGTGGCTTGAAGATCAATGTCATTGATACCCCTGGTATACTTTTGGTTTAAATTTAACGAGTCTTTATGTTTATTGTTTTATTCGGTCGTACTAATATACTCTATAATCAGGATATAACCATGATTTTTTCGTGGCTAGATAGCATCTATAAACATAAAATCATCAAATAATCACGAAAAATAATCAAAAAGGATCATAATTCTAGACAAGAATTTTTTTTTGCGTACAACAAATGTTGCTAGAAAAAATTAGTTGCTAGATATTGACTTATTAATTATTTTTGTGATTGCAATTTTTTTTTTACTAATTCCTCAAATTTAGGGTTTGATATGGATAATGTGGATTTATTCAGGTCTATTTGATTTGTCGGAGTCAGCGGATGATATCATTAAAGAAATAATAAATTGCCTTAAGCTAGTGGAAGGAGGATTACATGTTGTAGTATTAGTTCTATCCGTTAGAAGTAGGTTTACCCAAGAAGAAGTGAACACGCTTAGTATCTTACAAGTCCTCTTCGGGAATCAAAGCTTTGATTATATGCTCGTTGTATTCACCGGCGGTGATGAGTTGGAAGCAAAGAACCAAACACTTGGTGACTATTTACTTCAAGGTTGTCCCGAAGCTTTAAAGGTCAGTGAACTGATAATAGTGATTTAAATTTTGGATAAATTAGGGAAAATACCATTCGTCAAGTGGTTGGGTGACACATATAGAATTTTCTCACTTGAGTTCGATTATAGAGAGTCGTATTTGTCTCACGCCATTTTGTTACTTGTTTGATTGGGTTAGCTATGGAATATTGGATATTTTCGATCCAACCATTAGGTAAAAAATATTGGATATTATGTCTATATACACATTGAATTTCCATTGTGAAATTTTCAGATAATTCTCAGTCAGTGTGGCGATAGAAGGGTCATGTTTGACAATATGACTAGGGATGAAGGCAAGAAGTTGGAGCAAGTCCAGCAGTTTCTTGCTCTTGTCGCAAAGATTGAAGAGCAAACTCATGGAAAACCATTTAGAGCACATATGCAATGTGAAATTGTAAGCTTTTATAAAAACCTTACAATTAGTGTTATCGTTTCTACTTATACAATTGCTCTAAAAATTGTTTTGAATCTACCCATTCTCAGGAAGAGATTGAAAATCTTAGGCAACAACAGAAGGCTGTTGAAGCTACCGACCTTGGAGAAACAGAGTTAACACAAACGAAGAATCAGCTACAAATGACAAAAATGGTAATTATAAAATCTATTGGTTCATCAACTTAAGGCGAAGCTACATACTGATATAATGATAACAAGGTCTGAGTCTCTTTCAGGTGAAGACCAATCTAAATGAGACTTCTGCTGCACACGAGAGAATGGTTTCTAAGCTGAACGAGGATCTTGAGAAAATACAGAGAGAAAACATATATATGCTCATGGAGAAGGATTCTGAAAAGAATAGAAGAATGATTCGTGAAGTAATAGAAATAGTAGGAGCAACGATACGTATGTGCAGCATCCTGTGATCGACGTGATTCAGTAGAGGATGATAAAAGATAAAGCCAACGCCATTTCTTCCAGCTGAAGCTCAGGTCTTGCATATCGTCCATACTTCATGGATTTTCTTTTCAATTGTAATGTGTGCTTTCTGGTTTCTTTCTGCTTCTGTATTTATTTTCTTAAGCAAATTCATAAACTCTCTTCACGAACCGTGCACCAAGAATTTCATAGTCTCGATGGCTATTATCAAGATTTATATACCGACAGGATCTCTTTTGAACGGAACATTTTTGGCTGGAATCCCTCAAGATCACCTGTGCTAGACGTATTCCAAACTGTTTAGTCAGTTTTTTTTTGTATATATATGTAGCGTTTGATTTGAACAAAAAGATTACTTTGAACACAGAGAAATTATTCGAAATCACAAAATTCAAACAAATATTATTATAAATCTGGTGAATTTATTAATCTGATTGTTATTACTTAGTTTTAGTTGTATATTTCAGAATTTTAATATATACAATTATGATTGTAATATTTTTTTCACATTTTAGATCGATAAAACCTGATTTATAGCTTAAAATTCATCCTTAAAATCTATTTTTCATATATTACTAGGATTATATATATCCTCGCAGTATCGCACAATTTGATTTTCCATTTTGGAAATATATATATATATATATATATAATCAATAATTTAAGGGGATTTCACTATAACAAGTAGATTTGACTAGAAAAGTAGACTTCATCTTAAGTCAAATGTAAAACTAACTCAAAAACTTAGTGAAATTACAATATTTTTCTACATGACCAAACAAAAAACTTGAGATCATAACTACAATTATAACCTTGTGTATTCAACAATAGAAATCTACTTGTAAATAGACTTCATATATAGTTTACGAGTGAAGTCTACTTTGTAATTTTTGTTTATTTTAAAATTTTAAAATTATAAAAAATAATTGGATGAAACAATTTTATACATAACCAGTTATGAACTATACAAATTAAAATTTATGAAACTAAACTAACAAAAATCATATTTTTTAAGATTAAGTTCTTTATGAAACTAAACTAAACTTAGTGCAGACTTAACGTGAAATCTACTTACGCGTAGAGTAATCAATTATACGAATTTAAGTCCATTGGGCTTGAATTACTCTTACAATTTACCCTAGGTATAAAAGCGGTTTTACAAAGTTGAAAGAACCCTAATTTTTATTTGTATCCTTCATTTCTTTTTCTTATTTGCAAGCCCCATCTTCCTCTCTCATTTGTAACATACATATTTCTTCTTTGTTTTACTAAAATCTAGGCGACAACATGGTTAGTGGGTTGTCTCATGTTTCATGTAAACTATATCATTCAACTTTCAAGGTATGAAAATTTTGATTTTAATCTGGTTTATTGTAAAAGACTTCATTTTTTTTATTTTCTTGTATAAAATTTGATTTTTCTTTGCGTTTTCTTGCGTAAAGATTTGTTTTTTTTCTTTACTATAAGATATTTGTTTTTTATCATTATTTTTTTGTATATGGTTTCATTTTTTATTTTATAATTTATAGTTGTGTTACTTTAATCTCATGGTGGCCTACTTATAGGGAAGTGAAATAAATATCAAGGTAATTGCTACTAAAATTTGCGAAAAATTGCTATGACCAGAAGTTCTTTGAGGAAATTACGAGGGAAACTGCTTGCATAGCAAATGATTGGTACTTTGTATTTTAAACGTGTTTCACCAAATTTTATTTAAATTCAAAACCCATAAATACTTAACAAATTTGCTAGGAAAAGTATACATCGCAAATGCAACACCCCGCTCCCAATCTTGAGAGACAATATATTATTCAATGCCAAACAAATATTTTAATGAATCTTATTAAAATGTGGTCCCAAGTCTTACATAAATTATTAAATAAAATATTTAAAATAAAGAAAGTAACTTAAATATGTTTTTAAGATTAGCAAAATAAAACTGAAACAAATAACTTTAAATAAGTGGGGAGACTTGAACCAACTATTCACGAACCTCAAAATGATCTGGAAAAAAAGGAAAAAAGAAGGGTGAATATAAAATACTCAGTGAGGAGATCACTTTTGCCCATTGAAACATAAAGCTCTAGCCTAATTAAAGCAATTCTATCATAACCACATAAAATAAATACATACAACTCGTGTTTTTAATGAGTTGTATCAAACATGTCGGTCCGCCATAACAGCCAATTCTACACATATAAGCTCAACCATCCTCTACATGGTTTCAGAGCCCTCGGTTGAGAAACCACAACCCATAGCTTGATTACCCCTACCTCGTTAGCGATTTTTGGGCTGAAGCGTTCCTGTATGCCCACTTCACACCATCTGTCTCTTTTTCTGCAATAATCTCGGCCTGTTGCCAAATATCAATTATGTGTCACTACTATTTAAAATATAGCTCTTAACATACTTATAGTTTTTTATTTTTATTTTTATCAACGCACAATAATATTTATTCTCAACAACACTCTACATCACAATTATAATCAAATATTCACATATATGTCTTTATTATATAACATAATCACACAACTGCACTAATATCTATCAATTACACAATTTCAAATTTATTAAACATATAGTATAATATTATATATATTTCTATTTAAAATGAGATTTATATTGTATTTATGTTTATACTTATATTTATATTTAAATAAACTTTAATAATTATTTCAATAATAGGTCTAAACACAAAATCCAGCAGATAACTTCTTGCACAAACAATAGACAGGATTAGGGTTCTTCAGTCATCAAAACAGATGATACTTGCGGTTTAAGTTATACGGTTTCTGATCAAACCTTACCTAAATCTGAAGGTTTGACAGTCTCATTATTGTCTTGGATATTTCCTCTATCCAAAAAAACCTCCGATCTAGACTCCATTTCTTAAATCTATTCAGAATTCATCCCTAAACAAGCCAAAACGCACACAGATTGAAAAGAGAAACTCAGAATTTCCCCAAGTCTGAAACAGAATCAATTTCGACCTCTTACCTTAGTCTGATCGTAACTCTTTCAATATAGCTCCGATTGAGAAGCGGATTTCGGATACGGATCCTTGAAAGCGAGATAGTTCCAGATCTATAAATATCACGATCAGAGGATTAGGGAACGAATAATTATGAACCCCGAAAGTAAGCCGAACAGACATTTTTCTTAAACAGAAATCAGTTTCGACGTCTTACCTTAGGCTGATCGTAACTTCCTCAATATAACTCCAATCGACAAGCAGTTTTCTGTTACAGATTCTTGAGAGGAAGATATTTCCAGAGCTATGAAAACACGATCAACAAATCCGTAAATCAAAAGTAATAGCCCCCGAAACTAGACTGTTCAGACTGGATTCCTTACCAGTTTGAAGCTTCTGTAATTGGCTCTACGAATTTCAGAAACACAGATCGTCAATTGGGAGTTTGATTTTACAGATGGGGAAGGTAAGGAGTGAATCGATGCTGAGTTTAATCCTTTAAGAAAGAGATACCACTTTTTCTTAGGGTTATGTTGAGATGACTCAAACTTTCATTTATTTTATTTTATTTTAACACTTAATCTTTCTAGCTCGATTCTTTCTTTTCCTCTTGTTGGGTTTTATGGGCCATGAAATAGAGTCCCAAATATTAGAGTTGAGTCTCACAGCAAATTCATTGCAGAGTTTCTATGGGCTTGCGAGAAAATTTTGTTCTCGAAAATGAATAGCAACTCCATCGAAAAATTCTGAAAATTTGCAAGGACTTTACGGTGATTTGTCTTTCCACACAGTTACTCGCAGTGTCATAACAAATTTGTGATGGAGTTTTGCATCGCAACTTACCCTCGCAAATCTATTATTCTCTTGTAGTGAATTGCTTTGTTCAACTATCAGCTCAAGAACTTGTTGACCGTTTCAACAAAGGTCATTTAAAAGGAGCCAAATTCGTTTACCTTGATTTCTTATATGCTAATTTAATTATGTTTTCTTTTAAAATAACTATTGTTTCTTTGTTCTGTATTGTACCTCTTACTTTCAAGTTTCAACTATGAGAGAAAATGAAGGTACAAGTGCTCAATTTGAATTTAAGAAATGTTATACACATGATTTATAAAAGATGTTAATACGGTTTTTTATAGAAAGTTAAATATGTTGGACTCTTTATAGCAATCAAACCATGCTCTGAAAAGCTCAGTGAATATCCTCCAATATTCTCGTCCCCTGCTCCAAAAACATGTTACACCCGCAGAGATCAGGTTTTTCATCTATGAGACCAAATAGATCGTAAAAGTTATAGTAACAAAATTTCATAGAGTTACGGATTAGCTACAGAATATTCTTTAAGTAAGTGGGAAAACAACAAAAACATTTTTGTAGTTGTTTTTTTCAACTCAGTCACATAATATTCTATGATTATAGGTTCGATTAGTGATATTATTGAGGATAACTATGATAACAAGCACAATTTCATCATGCATAATGTTATGATTATCAACCCTAAAGGTAACTCCTTTGTCAGCTAATCACACTCATGTCTAACGAGTTCACGCACAACACAGAAAAACGCAGAGAAATGGAAGCTATGGCGAAAAAAAGAGTACACACACGTTTAACGAGTTCACGCTCTTTATAGGGTCGCTACGTCTCGCCGGGACCTCTCTCCCGGAATCTATTAGGTTTTAGAGAAAAATTACACGAGATGAGAAACAAAACCCCGAACCCTTACAAAGCTCACTCTATTTTCCCTAAATCTTTATTTTCTCTCAAGAACACTCACCCAAGTTTATTCTCTAGATGATGTTCTCTCTTTTTTTTTGTTATATCTATCACTCACATCATGTTTGGCTATATATATTGACTCTTCAACTTTAACCTGTAAGAATTATTAGAGGGTCACACGTGTATTAGCGAAAATTTTCAAAAAATTTCTGTGGTTCGGTCTGCATCATTGTTTCCCTTCTTCAACCATTAGGCTACAGATAAATTCTTGCACAATATTTCCAGAAACATTTTAATATAAGGCTGTGCAAGAATAAAAATATAGTTTATAAATCAATAGATAAAATTGATTATGCAAGTTTATTATTTGAAGTGGATTAATTGATGCAAGATGTTGCCAAAATAACCTCTCTTGTGGATATTTTTTCATGAATAATATTAAATGTTATATGTATATATATTCATGCGAATATTGAATCGACCCAAAGGTAGGTTTATATTTGGCCGGATTATATACATACATGTGATGATAAACATGTGACAATTATTAGTAATAAACATGTGAATGAAAAATCGGTCCAAAGAAAGGTTTATCATTTACCATGCATTATTGTCAATGTTTGATTATTACAACAAGAGTATCGCTAGCAGTTAATATTACTGTCCAAAGACTTGATATTAATGTAGCACTTGTTATCTTGTGATGGATTGTATAATCGTTTATTTTTTATTATTGATTTATTTTGGTTTAATTGTGAGTAACTAATAAAAGATTGTTCTCTTTCAGTATCTACAAACTTAGGTTCGATTCCAACACTTACTGGTTCCAACTACAAGGAATGGAAAAGTAAAGTTAAGATTGTGCTTGGGTGTATGGATCTTGACCTTGCGCTAAGGATGAAATAACCTACTTCTCCCATAGATATTAGCACTGCTGAGTATACGGCGGTTTATGAGAAGTGGGAACGTTCTAATCGCATTGGTTTAATGATCATTTTGGACACCATTCCAGAAACCTTTAGGGGTGATGAGGAGATCAATGATCTCAAACAGTTCCTTGCTGAGATGGACTTGCGATTTGCAAGTAGCAATAAAGCAGAAATAAGTACGCTTCTGTATCGCTTTAGTACCATGAGGTATCACGACAAAGGAAACATAAGGGAGTACATTTTGGAAATGTTCAACATTGTTTCAAAACTCAAGACTCTTAAGACTGAGCTTCCGGAAGAAGTGCTCAGATTTTTTGTCTTGAACTCCCTTCCTCCTCAATTCAATCAATTGAAATCCAGTTACAACACACAGAAGGAGAAATGGTCTCTTAATGAGCTCATTTCATATTGTGTGCAAGAGGAGGATATGATGAAACAAGAAAGGTCTGAAAGTGCTCATATGGTTAACACCTCTAAGGGTCAGGGTAAAAGAAGGAAAATTGAGGTTGTCAAGAATGAGGCTGCTAAAGGTCCAACTCAAAGGAAGCAGAATACGGTTGAAGATACCTACTTCTTTTGTAGGAAAGTTGGACATATGAAGAAGGACTGCCAAAAGTACCACGCATGGCGTGTAAAGAAAGGTAGTTTCCTTGCTATGGTCTGTTCTGAAGTGAACTTAGTTGAAGTACCCAGAAACACTTGGTGGTTAGATTCAGCTGCAACTATTAACATCAGTGTTTCATTGCAGGGTTGCCTGAGCTACCGAAAACCAACTGATGCTGAAAGATGCATTCATGTGGCTAATGGATTTCCGGTGGATGTGGAGGCAATAGCGCATTTTAGATTGTTTTTTAGTACTGGTTGTTTTTTGGATTTGAAACACTTTTGTTGCACCGTCATTTAGACGGAATTTGGTTTCTGTTCCTTATTTAGATAAATCTGGTTATTCTTGTCTAACTGAGCATGGAAAAGCTACTTTGTCTTTAAGTTCAGTTTTAATTGGAACCGGTACACTTATGGATAATCACAATCTTTATATGCTTGACACCGTAGCTTCTCATGATGAAAGCTTAAGTGTTGAATCAAGGGGTACTAAACAAAAATTCAAAAATGCAAGTTCAGGAACTCTGTGGCACAAACGTTTAGGGCACATTTCTAGAAATAGAATTGAGCGACTTGTGTCAGATGGTATATTGAGTTCTGTTGACTTCACAAACTGTGATGTATGTGTGGACTGCATTAAAGGAAAACAGACTAAACATAAGAGATTGGGTGCATATAGAGCTAAAGAAGTCCTTGAGTTGAAACATACATATATTTGTGGACCTTTCCCTACGGCGTCTTGGAACGGTCAACAATACTTTATATCTTTCATAGACGATTACTCTCGATATGCATACTTATTTCTTATTCATGAGAAATCAGAGTCTTTGGACGTGTTCAAGAAGTTTAAGGATGAAGTTGAGAACCAACTTGAGTGAAGGATAAAGTCTGTCAGATCTGATCGTGGAGGTGAATACTACGGTCGGTATGACGGTTCAGGTGAACAACGTCCAGGACCGTTTGCCAGATACTTAGAGGAGTGCGGAATTGTCCCACAATATACCATGCCTGGGTCTCCTAGTATGAATGGTGTATCAGAAAGACGCAACCAAACTCTTAAGGACATGGTAAGGAGTATGATCAGTCATTCCACCTTACCTGAATCACTCTGGGAGAGGCACTAAAGATTGCAACTTACATTCTTAATCGGGTACCAACTAAAACAACTGCGAAAACACCTTATGAGCTTTGGACTGGCAGAAAACCTAGTCTGAAGCATTTTCACATTTGGGGATGTCTAGCTGAGGCTAGGCCTTATAGGCCATATGAGAAGAAACTGGACTCCAGAACTATGAGCAGTTATTTTATTGGTTATTCTGAGCAATCTCGGGGTTACAAATTTTATGATCCCACTTAAAAAAACATTTTTGAGACGGGAACAACTACGTTCCTTGAGGATATTGAATCTGGGGGGGGGGGGGGGGGAGAAATGAAGTTAGAGATGTCATCTTTGAGGAAGAATCGGATTCAGTTCCTAAGCCGATTCATATAGTTGCTTTTGATCAAGCAAATTTGGAACCTCAAATTGACACTGGAGCTCTTCCTCCATATCAAGATGACAATGGAAGTCAAATTCAAAATCCTCAAGAACTAGTGCATCAGGAACAAGTGCCTTTGCGGTGATCCACTAGAGAAAGAAGAAGTGTTATTCCAGATGATTATATAGTATTTCTTATGGAACAAGAGGAAAATCAAACCCATTTGATCCTATCAACTTCTATGAGGCAATGAGTAGTTCCAATTCAGATAAGTGGGACAAAGCTTCTAAGGAAGAGTATCAGTCAATGCTGAACAATAAAGTTTGGGACGTTGTCCAATTACCAGAAGGAAAGAATGGATATTTAAAACCAAAATGGACTCAAATGGTAATGTGGAGAGGTATAAGCCTCGTCTAGTAGCTAAAGGCTATACTCAGAAAGAAGGGATTGACTATAAAGGAACCTTTTCTCCAGTTTCATCAAAAGATTCTTTTAGGACAATCATGGCCCTTGTTGCACATTATGATTTAGAGTTTCATCAGATGGATGTCAAGACAGCGTTTCTCAATGGAAACATTGATGAGAGAATTTATATGGAGCAACCATAAAACTTTGTATTAGGTGATTCAAAGAAGATGATATGCAAGTTAGATAAATCCATCTGTAGGCTAAAACAAGCTTCTCGTCAATGGTACCGCAAGTTTCATGAGGTAATCACCTCCTTTGGTTTTGAGGTGAATTTGGTTGAAGATTGTGTGTATCAAAAGTTTAGATATTGAAGATCATGAGGTACCTGCAGAGAACAAAGGACTACATGCTCATATATCGAAGATCAAATAATTTGGAGATCATTGGGTATTCTGATTCCGATTTTGCTGGATGTCAAGATAGTAGAAAGTCCACTTCAGGCTATGTTTTTCTGTTGGCTGGTGGAGCTATTGCTTGGCGTAGTGCGAAACAATCGCTCGTAGCTTCCTCCACAATGGGTGCAGAATTTGTAGCAATATTTGAGGCATCCAATCAGGGACTTTGGCTGAGGAATTTTGTCACTAGGCTGCAAATTCTTGAAGGAATTGAAAGACCATTTAAGCTATATTGTGACAATAAATCAGCGGTTTTGTACTCCAACAAAAATAGGAGCGCAACAAAGTCCAAGTTTATCGAGATTAAGTTTCTCGTTGTTCAGGAAGGGTGCAAAGTGGAGAGATTTCCATAGAACACTTAGGGACAACTCCATGATAGCAGATCCTCTTACAAAAGGTATTCCACCAAAGTTCTTTCATGAGCACAATGCTCGAATGGGTGTTTCAGCGTTTGAGGATCATTTGGTTTAGTGGATGTTTTTTATTTGGTTTTAGGTTCTATGTTTTGGTTATGTTTATGCACATTTTCTGATCAGAAATAAAGTTTTTCAGTTTACACTCTTTGTACAATAAAGTTTAAGGATCTCAATAAAGTAGGTTCAGTTGAAAATCGACATGTACCGATCACCTTTCATGTTCATGCCACACTTTTCATAATTGATCTATGTCATTTGGCTATATTGATTTCAGTGACCATGGAAGGTTTAGTTATTTTTATTATAACGAAGACCGCTATGATCCTATGTTTTTATAGTCAATGGACGAGATTGTATATCCCCTGCTATATAATGACAATTTTGAGCTCATAAAGTCTATCACATTTTCAGAATACATATGTGACCCAGTGGGAAATTGTAAGAATTATTAGA